>JANHFQ010005426.1:165214-175324 GCA_032468035.1 Aparallactus werneri | reverse complement strand
AGGAAGGAAGGAAGGAAGGAAGGAAGGAAGGAAGGAAGGAAGGAAGGAAGGAAGGAAGGAAGGAAGGAAGGAAAGCTTCCATTAACCCAGGGACATCTCTAAAAATTCTCTTGTTTTTGCTGCCACCACCTATCTGAAACATCTTTTTATTTCCCATTTCTTTGTATAAATCTGATGTAACATAGTTAGGCAGAAAGGAAGGAAAATGTAGATGAGCTGCCAATTTATTAATGATTAATAATTAACTCTGATTAAATAACCTATATTGTCAACAGGTTCCCTTAACACTACAATGTATATAAAGGCTGTCAATACTTCCTTTTCCTGGCATCAAATATATACTCACAAAGCTTGATAATATTTTACAAAGACATGAAATACTGAGGCAGATTTAGTTATATTGGAACAGAAGAAGGATTCACTTAGAGGTTCTAAAAATGTCTTTCAAAGAGAACAGGAGAAACTGTAGAAAGTCAAGAAAAAGAGCAGGAGACAATGGTGGGAAAGAGACTTAAATATCTGTGGGAACTGGATTTTGGTTTCTTGAAGAAATATTTTCAAAGATGAAACAGATTTATAAAAATAATATTGCACTGACTAAGCACACATTATGTTTAACTATTGGATTAAATCTATATTTACTTTTCATTGATAAACTTCGTCAATTTTGCTCTATTGGTCAAACATAATAGCTTCAGATGCTATACTGAGCAGAAGGGTGTACTTCCAAGGTTCATTCTAAAATAATCTGTGATTTTATGACTTCAGAGCTCCATTAATAAGAAAACTGCTATGTACAGAAAAAGAGAGATAAATGAAAGTATAGGGTGTACTTTTAAGTAACCTGACCTTTAAAACATCAGAATATCAGCTCTCAATGAATTAAAATAAGCCTTGGACATTCAACGTCAAAAGTACCAGGAGAAGTTTCACAATTCAAGGAATAGCGTTACTGGTGTTGGAAGAAATATCCTTCTGGGTTCAGTTCCAAGCGGGGAAGTAAGGCACTGGAAACATGGTGACTGCTTGGAAAGATGGTTTAATGGTGGACAGGATGGGTTCCTGGGCAGAAAAAGGAAGAGATGCTGAGAGTCCCTTGGTTTTATACCCTCTCTGGCTTTGAACCTCCTGGGGCACAGGGAAAGTATCCTGATTGGTTGTCAGACTCCCATGGGGTGGGGGTCTTAGCTAACTTTGTATGCTCTCTGTGCCCCAGGCTTGGTTGAGCCTTGCTAGGTGAAATAATCTTCCCAGGTGCCATGTGGTGAGATAACCCTATCATGTCCTCAGGGCCCTAATCCCATCACCCTGGAGCTGAAGTGGGAGCAGGGAGCCGCAGGAAGCTGCTTTGTCTTTAAAAATATGTTTCTCCTTTTCTCAACTAGGGAAATATAATATTCTGCCTTTTTAATATTTCCTAGAATATTTCATTCTTCTAGGAGAGGGGTGGGTGCTAACTTCCTACACTGGGATATCAGTGTTTTGTCATGTCTGCACCTGGAGTTTGATGCCATTTCAAGACTGACTCAAAAAGATAGAAGAAGAAGGGAGAGGGATTTTGCTACCATGGCAGGAACAGGAGGCAAGTTAGCTGCTGCGTTTGAACTCTGATGGGGGGTTTGTACTATTATTTATTGGTGTACAAGCATGGTTGCTAGGAGGCTACATACTACATTCAGTGCTAAATAGGGTTTATTAGTAGAATGCATGTGCAAGCTTTTATCCTCTAGAAAATAAATCTGTCAGGATTAGAGCGCCATGCCTGTAAAGGCAATCACTCTCCTCGTGGCCATCTCCCCATCTATTGTATCTTTTGGAAATTCACCAGCAGTATGCTCCAAAGGTTGATGTGGTGGGTTTTGTGCATTTAGAGATTTGGTTTCCATGGCTGCGAGTCGCACATGCTTGAAAGCAGCAATTTAGAGAAGGGGATGAGCAAAGAGGGAGTAAGAGAAGGCAGTCATTAAAATGTGTCAATTAGTATGCAGCAGTGCTCTCACTCTCCTCGCTGTCTTTCTTATGCAGTCCACAAAAGCAGGCAGTGTTTATTGTCACTGTGGCCCTAAAGTGAGCATGAATGAACTAGTAAGCAGGAGGAAGGGATTTATATTATAAACAGGTAGTCCTTTTTTGCAATACGAGTGTGCGTTACAACAGACTGAAAGATACATGTTTAAGGAGTGTAGCAGCCCCACCGATTAGCATGAGAATGGTGGAAGGAAGGAACAGTGCAATGATTGCAGTGGTATGATCCTGTCTACTCTTGCCATCCCCAGCCAGAGCTCCCATCATTGGCTTTTGGTTGTCTGTGTGTGTGGTGGGGGGGAAGGGATGAACAGCTCAATTCCTGTTTATGGAGATTCCCAGTCATGCATGTCATGGTGGCCCCAGAGGTGTTTTCTTCCAGAAGGCAACTGGACTTCCTTGGTTTTTTCCTTTGAAAATACTTTGCTTCTCATCCAAGTACCTTCTTCAGTTCTGTCCAATTACCTTTTGGGGAAAAAAGCTCCTTGGGACAACATCCAGACTTGAGATCAAAGCCAGCTAGAGATGAAAGCATACAAATCGCACAAGGGTTATAATTTGTAATTAGGTTTTAGACTTGGGGAGATTTTAATTTTTGTTTTGGCATAAAGATAGAAGGTTCATCTCCAGCAAGTCATTTCACAGGAATGAAAGGTACAGAAATAAAAACAATTCTGATATTAAGTTTGCTAAGTTGGTCAATTAGGTCATTATGAGCTGTGGTGGCGCACTGGTTAAAGTGTAGTACTGTAGGCTACTTCTATTGACTGCTGGTTACCTGCAATTTGGCAGTTCAAATCTTACCAGGCTCAAGGTTGACTCAGCCTTTCATCCTTTTACCGAGGTGGGTAAAAATGAGGACCCAAATTGCTGGGGACAGCAATATGCTGACTCTGTAAACTGCTTAGAGAAAGCTGTAAAGCACTGCAAAGTAGTATACAAGTCTAAGTGCTATTGCTATTGTAAGTATTTTCAATATAATTGTTTTTTTCTTGCCATCCCACCCCTTGTTAGGTGTATATAATCTTAACAGTCATGTGATGTTCTTACATTTCTGTTATTGAGCTACATTAATATAACAGGCTAATAAGAACGAAATTGCTTCACTGACTTGTAAGCTTTTACATTTCTTATGGCAGGGAAAAACATAAATCCTAGAGAAATCTCAATAAAAGAAAAAAATATGTTTTACGGTGGCCATTTTCATTAATTTTTTTAAGAGTGTGCCATAAAACCCACTGAATGGGTTTGCAGCTATAGATGCAACATGATGAACAGATTTAAAAGCCACTGAATATTTAATGAGCCCCAAGCCTCTAACAACTAATAATGTTCTAATGACACTTGCCCTATGCTCCTTGTGTGCAACCACATATTTCTGTGAGTTTAATTTTTTTTAAAAAAACAACTTTCTAATAAAGTGAATGCAACCACCAAGTAAATGAAAAAGCTGTTTGCCATCCCAGCTCTTCTTAGAGCAAAGGTCAGAAGTGAAATATGTGTTTATGTCTGGTATGCATGCTGACAATACATTATTAATGTTCTCCTTTTCATATGTAGCCATATATCATATTGATTCTGTTAAGGGATTTTTTTTACACATCCTGGCTCTGACAGTCCATGATAAGCAGCTTGTAATGTGCTCTAGAAGCCAAAACAAATCTCTAGAGTAACAGAGAACACCAGGAGTGCTTCACACATAAATCCCAGATGTGTAAAGTAAAGTAAAGGCTAAGCCCTTATAAAGCTATTACAAAAACAGTAGCAGCAAATGATGGAAGCCCCTGTATGAGATGTTGGATGCTGAGCATGTGACTCAATAACTTAGCTTTGGTTAAGGTATATGCATGCATGCAAGTGATGCTGCTTAATTCAGGAAATCCAGAATTATAGGAACACCAACAAATGGCATTCTAGCTTCTTGAGAAGTTTATCAATCCTTTGACTATTGTTTGTTTGTTTATTTGTTTATGGTGCCTCTGAGTCTATGTTGATTCCCGGCAATTTACCTGGGTAACTCCCTGAAATTTTCAAGGCAAGGTTGTTTGGAAGTGGAAGTGTTTGGAAGAGGTTTGCCATTGTCTGCTTCTTATGGCTGAGAGAGAGTGACTGGCCCACTGTCACTCACCTGCTTTATGCCCAATGCAGGAATATAACTCACAGTCTCCTGGTTTCTAGTCTGATGCCTTCATTGCTACTCTAAACTGACTCGCACTATAATATTTTGTAATTGTTATAATCCAGCGCAACTAAATGTGAGAAAGCAAGCCATAAATAAAATGTGTGTTTGCCTAAAATATCCACTCACTCATTCATTAATGAATCAGTTTATAAGTTTGGTCTGGCATTTCAGAAATTAACCAGTTCCATCCAGGTCATTGCAGAAACAGCCAGACCAAACTCGAAAGTATATAGATTCACACTGAACTTTGGAAAAACAGCTTCATTCTCTCTTTCTCTCTCTCTCTCTCTCTCTCCCCCCCCTCCTCTACATACATACATACATACATACATACATACATACATACATACATTATGTACTGCTGTGGCTGTTTCAGAATAAGTTTTTTCAGGTCTTCTAGGACTTCTATTGTGGTCCAGAATTGTGACAAGATATTTGGGCCTAGAAAAAAGAAAACCTTTTCCTAATTACCCAGCTTCCTGCCAAAATCTGACATTTCACCAAATTCAGTACCCACCTTTAGTTGTTTATTGTATTCCATGTATTCTGGTCAGGAAGAAGGGATTATCTGAAAAATATCAATTTTCCCTGTACCTCATATTCCTCGGAGAACATAAAACAAGAAAGGCAGCTGACACTTTTTTGGGGGGCAGGGAGCGGGGGACGTCAGAAATCAATAGTAACTTGTGACCGAGAAAATACTTTTTGAGTCTTTTAAATTTCCCCCGCGGTATTTTCCACATGGAGATCAGTTCCAATACAGCAGCAGAATTCTCTAAATATAGTAATATGGTACGTACAGCTGTAAGAAAATGCTTGATAACTCTAGTTGAACTTGTAATCATTGCATATAATATGTCAAATCAAAATAATATAATACCATGCCACTTTGGTTATTTCATTACTCTCCCAGACTCTTAAGCTTCTTTCTTTTTCACCAGGTTGGTGGCCATACTATGTTACCTATTCGTTGGATGCCACCTGAAAGCATCATGTATAGAAAGTTCACCACAGAAAGTGATGTCTGGAGCCTTGGTGTTGTTCTCTGGGAAATCTTTACCTATGGCAAACAGCCATGGTATCAGCTCTCAAACAATGAGGTATGTGGCTATTGTCCTATGTTACCATTCTGTACTACTAAGTTTCTTGGTATAGTGGAATTTCCATTTTTAAGGTTGCATCAATGCCAGTCCAAAAGCCCTCTATAAAGTTACAATGCAATTCAGACTGGAGATTTGAAGAGATTTAATTTGATTTTGCAAACTGAGGAGAAACCACCTTGATTCAAGGTCCTTTGAAACTTTCCTTGGAACACCATTGTTCATAGGCTAGAATGAGGAAATATCAGAATGCTGGCAGCTGCTTCATCTTTGTCAAAATGGGATGAAAATATAACGATAGCAAGCTCTTTAGAGGATGTGAAACCAATCTAGTTTCCACTGGATATCTTCAAGGGTTTTCCTGCAAGAAAATTTGGAAATATTTTTCCTGCATTAATTTTAAGTCAGAGATTGCAGGGATTGAGGAAGGGATTGACAGCAACCTCCAAGTTGTTCAGCCAAGAGTAGGTTGCGCTGCGGCAGTGCTACCAGCATCCTGTCAGGCAATTGCATAGCAGGTGTCCAAATGAAGTCAGAGATGCTGAGACGGACTTGTAGTTTTATATAAATAAATATGTTTAACATCTATATTTACTGCAAATAAAATAATCAGGCAAACAGGAGCATCATGAGGTACATCATGGAGCACACAGAAGAAAAAGGCGGGGAAAAGGGAAACTCCCCCCTCCAACCCAAGCAACCAATCACAGCACATATCGCCTCATGCAGGAGCTAGTACTCTCCAACTAATCAACTATAACTGTGTATTATATATAGATGTATATAGATCATTGTCCAGCCTCACTGTTCCAGCTACTAAATTTAAATATCTTAACACATCCTAACCCCAATATCAAAATATTCAAAAGTGTTTAAGAAGTAAGCTCTTATTTTAAACTTCCCAGAGTCCCTGGGAGTTGGACTGCATGTAAGTTTAACAAATTATTATAAGAAAAGGAGGACAAAACTATTGAAAGATCTTCCTTGTGTTCCAGTATAGCTCATTTACCCCAATATATCAATGAAATGGAATGACTTTATTTTTTATGCCTTGCCTTGCCGTCACTATTTGATATTTCTGATGCAAATGAAAAATGGCATTTTTAAAAGTAAATACATAGGAATAAGAGTACAAAGGTGTTAGGCAAACATGTTGGGAGATTGTCTTTGCATGTATTGGCCACAAAAATCAATCAATCAATGGGTTCTCTTCTTGTCCTTTCTTCAGGTAATTGAGTGTATTACTCAGGGCCGCGTCCTACAGCGACCTCGTACCTGCCCAAAGGAAGTATATGACCTGATGCTTGGGTGCTGGCAGCGGGAGCCTCATATGAGACTCAATATCAAAGAAATCTACTCTCTCCTTCAGAACTTGGCCAAGGCCTCTCCAGTCTACCTGGATATTCTAGGGTAGAAACTCCTACCACTTCCTTGTATGAAGTGTGTGAATGAATGTTTCCGTTGCAACTAAACTCCATTACAATGTGTTGTTAACTCTTGGCAGTATTAAATACAAAGATACGGAGAAGCTTTCAAAGGGCAAGCTGTGTGCATCTCTTCCTCTGTAAACACAGTATTGAAGTTGTGACTTTACTGACATATATCTCTTCTCCCCTTCTGTTCTCTTTCCCCCAATTTCTATTCAACCAGGCTTCTGCATTATTATAACTCTGCATAGACAAAGGCCTTAACAACCTGATCTGTTTTATCAGCAGATATTCGGTTTTGCTCATCACAGCTTAAATGCCTTGTTGTCCTTTTGCCTTTGATCTGGATAAAAAAGGGAAAAAAGACTCAAACCGTGTGACTTCTGCTGTATGGATATCTCGAACATCTATGGAATTGCCTCTACTTTATTTGCTTTGGCATCTGTGTTGAAAATGGAAGTGTCAAGTGCAGTAGACTGGCATTCTCTGTGGGAATAATTATTTTAGGTTGAGGTCAAGCTGAAAGAAAAAAAATCAGTCGGCATCTTATGTAAACTTCTCTTTTGAAAAGTGATCAGATCAGATGGCATCCAATGTAACATTTTACAGAATAATGTAATTATTTCACGAAAGAGTAGGAACCTGGTGCTTTCCCTTGGGAGACATACAGGAAAGTAAAGGCATTGTTCTTGTTGCAAACTTTTTTTATATTGAAAGGGGCTTCTGCATCAACTGGACTGAAAAGTAAAGGTCTTGTTCACATTTCCCAGATTTGTATCACTTTATGCACAATTAGGATTCCCCAACTTCACCTTGCCATAGTTTCCCTTAGTTTTTGATAATGCAACTGCATGGTTGGGTATATTAAAGTGCAGAATAGTTTCTAGGGCTCTTTTGAAAACAGGGCTGTAATACAATGGCATTAGTTAAATATATATGCCTCAAATCTGATGTCTCTGGTTAGGTTGGAATGGAATTGAAACCCCACACATCTGGGTGGTATTAGCTTATGATGCCCAAGATGTGGGAAAAACTAGACATGGATAATATAGAAGTTACAACATGATGTTTTATTAGCACTTACTGATCCTTGTCCTCCTATTCATCTTCTGTTTATCCTTGTCAGGCACAAGCAACTAGAACCACTCCTAGAAGTAAGCAACTTTATTGATTTCTACCTATATAATAAGACTTTCCCCAGATGGCTTTCCCCCAGGAATGACCAGAGGTTCAGTAAACTTGGGTGGAGGTCAAGCCTATCATACCTTTTGTGACTGTACAAGGACTCTTAGCTAGGCCCTTGTTGATCCCTCCTTCCAACCTACTTGGCAGTTTCCCAACAATCTTTTCCCCAAATTCAGCATACGTTTTATCAGTTAATACTTGACAATTCACTCTGAAAAACCCCCACATCTCATTGCACACTCAAGTAAGCATAATACATTCCTATATTTAGTTGTAACAAAATTGCTGCTGTCAAACATATGTATTGTTACAGGTGCAATAGGGTCATGCAACAATATTGAATATTTATTACTGATGTGAAATAGGATATATTTAAGAAACTCTGGAGAAAAGTCAGCAAAAATATGGAAGAGAACCAGTTACTGGTTGAACAGATAATCGGATAATGAATGTTGAAAACTGCCATCCTTTCATTTAGGAGTGACAAATGTTATACTACATGGCTAACAGAAACATATTACATATAGACATAGAAGGTTTAGGATATACATGTCAAGTTATTTTTATTATAAGATATTATGATCAGATAAATTAAAAACTGCTGCAAAAATGTGGAGGGGATATTTTAAATCACTAAAGGAGCTGAATATAGAGCTCTTAAATGTTTTGTAATTGTAATTTTATTTTAAAGAGTTGACACATTTTTCTAATTGTTTCCAGAATCATTTTAAATCTGTTTGACTTACATTTCTTCTTTTAAAGTACCCTTTTGCAATCTAGAAAGATGCTGATCTTGTTTCAAAATCTGAACTAAAATTAGAAATGTGAATAGTAGTGAAGTTGGTTTCTATTATGTCATTTTTAGAAGTTGCTAAGTTATACATATAACAGTGTATGTCTAAAGCCATACACACACACACACACATACATATTAGTTCCTATATAAATTTCAACAGGGTTTTTTTTAAATATCAGGATGATTAATATGAAATAGACTTTGAAGATTATTTAAGTGATGGCTGAAAAGTAATACATAAAGACAAAAAGAAAAAGAAAAATATTGAACGTTCATTTTTTCATACCGACTTTAAAACCAATTTTGTTATTACAATATCATTCTAGTTCAAGCTTCTCAAGTTTGATGCCCTCAGTTATGCTAGAACTGCAGCTCCCATTAGAACCTAACTGAGAATTCTGTAGTTTGCAGTCCTGAAAAGCATTAAGGGTGACAGATTGGAACAAACTGCTCTAGCCTGAATGAAGTAAAAAGATACATAGAAAACAAAATTCGAAGTGTCAGAGATTGCCAAAAAGCACATCTATCCGTTGACTATGGATTTTCATAATTTCTGAAAAAGTGCAATTCTGACAGAATTCCCTACTTTTGATGACCAGTGGGGCAAAATTGGAATTAAAGGGGATGCTACTCACAACACCTCTGATGGTAGTGGGTTTTCAGCTCTGTTCTTTTCTATATTCCAGATCTTTCTGTAGTTCATAATGTTTAGTCACAAGTAGAAATGCTCAGCAAGCCCTTTGCCAATCAATGTTCATTAAGATCCCCCACTTTGCATGTCCCATCATTTTCTCTCTTCTGGTGGAGAATGAGAAGCCTTAATGATTGTTTCTCTTGGAAATTTATTTTTTTAATAAGGAAATGTTATTTCATTATTCAGAATAAAACTTAACCAATAAACCCCACCAAGCAAATTGTGGTAAAGGCTTTCCTCATCAGGGGCAACAGAAGCTGGCATAAAGTCCCTAAGAAAGGCCATTCAAGGGATAATTAAGAAGATATTTATCATTAATCATTTAGCCTTGATCACAGGGAACCAATAAAACAGGGATGTCCTATAAGCATCAAGAATCTAGTTTAAAATGTGCTGAGTGTTCTGAAGAGCCTTAACAGCACTTTGCCTTTCCACACTGGACGAACTGATGTTGCATTTGTGTCTTGGGGTGGTGGGTGGGAATGCTGCAAATCAAACTGAAAATATGTGGAACATCGGCCTGAATTTGATAACAGCTGGATTAGCAGGCAGACGTTAGTGTGGAAAACAGCTTCCTTAAAATGTATCAATTTGAAGATGGCTTTAGTCTGAGATTAATAAGCATGTGTATTATATGATTGCTGAAGAATTGTATACCAAAATGGATGTAATTTTTTACCAGATGGTATCCTTTTTTTCCT
>JANHFQ010005426.1:51308-64145 GCA_032468035.1 Aparallactus werneri | reverse complement strand
GGAGATGAGCACCGCCCCCTAGAGTCGGAAACGACTAGCACGTATGTGCAAGGGAAACCTTTACCTTTATCTTTACAGTATTTTCATACAAGGTTTCAAATTTTTGTAATACCATGCACTTAAGCACCATGCCATGGAGGTAACTATTGAAAGAAACTAAAAAATACCAAATGAAACAGGCTGTCTTAAAAGTGATGTGATATTCAGTATTATTAATTGTTATTTTCTATCTGGCAGAGACTCATTCCTATATTTGATGAGTTGCCATATCAGCATCCCTGGATACCTTCCTAGCACACAGAAGAAGAAAGGGCAGGGCATAGAAGGGCATCACATATGGAAGTGAGGCTACTGCTTGAGCATACCAAAAAGAGTGAACTAAATGCTCTTTTCTAGTTTCTGTGTAATTTCTCATCCATCAGCTAATGGATTCAGCCAGGATGTCAGCAGGGTTTTTATTAATCACATTAGTTGCAGGGAATGATTTACAGAAGATATGTAAAGTACCATAGGTTTGTACAACCTGAAGTTCCTCTGTGTTTAGTTTAGTTTAGTTTAGTTCAGTTCAGTTTAGTTTAGATTTAGTTGGGGCTTTTGTCTGAGTCTTTGGGTCAATGCCGATTCCTACTGATTTTTGGAATATGAACATCCACACTCTGTTTTATAGGAAAAAAGGGATGTGTGTGTGTGTGTGTGTGTGTGTTTGTGTATGTTTCGTATACACTCTTCAACAACTTGACCAATTTCAACCAAACTTGGTATGCAGATTTTACCCTCAGGGAACAAACACTGTGGGGGTGAGATACCCCTAACACCCATTGGGGGGTATGTGTCCCCTAAAAAGAGTGCCAAGCTGACTCCTTCACAGTGCCAATAGTGTCGATGCCTTCACAGTAGTCCACAAGGGGTGCCAGAGAGCAGTGTGACACTGTGTACGAGATAAGTTATTTGGATTGGGGGTCTCCGGGATCTGGGAAGGCACCATCTTTGCTCCTGCAGAGTCTGGCACCGATTTGCAATCTGGGGGTCCTCCTGGGCTCCCCAATCCCTTGCCCACCATCTCCAGCACATCTTCAGGGCTGGACTGGGCCAAGGACTCCAGAAAAGGACCCCAAAACTCCTGGGTGAGTCAGAGACAGAATCAAGCAGTGCATTAAGGCCCCTTTCTGGACTGGGATGCCTTATTCATGCCCTTGTTACCTCACAGCTGGATTACTGCAATGTGCTCTACATGGGGCTGCCCTTGAAGAGCATTCGGAAGCTTCAGCTGGTCCAGAATGCAGCCACGCGAGCAGTTGTAGGTGTCTCATGAAGCACCCACATAACACCACACTTGCTTGAGCTGCACTGGCTACCAGTAGGATTCCGAATTCAATTCAAGGTGCTGGTTACTACCTTGAAAGCCCTTTATGGCATTGGGCTAGCTTACCTTGGAGAGCACCTCCTGCAACCATTCTCCTCCCAGCAACCAACCAGGGCCCACAGAGTCAGCCTTCTCTGGGTGCCGCCAGTTAAATGTTGACTGGCAGTGCCTAGGGCAAGAGCCTTTTCAGTTGTGGCCCCTGCCCTCTGGAACGAGCTGCCCCCGGGGATCCGGATCATCCCAGATCTTCTCACCTTCCGCTGGGCTGTTAAAACATGGCTTTTCCAGCGGGCTGGTGGGGGATAAGTACACCACTCAGGGGTTTTATATCTATTTTAAACTGTCATTGTAATATGGGGTTTTATATTATATTATTATATGTTTTAGCTTATTGTACGCTGCCCTGAGTGTCTTGGGATTGGGTGGCATAGAAATTTTATTAAAATAAATAAATAATAAATAAATAAAGTCCACAGGTCTTAAAGTTGCCCAAGTTGGAGACGCCTGGTCTATTGGGGTTCTGGATGATAGAGCTGTGCCCGGACCACTCACTTCTTATACTGCACAGGCACTGGGGTGAGCCATGTGGTCCACAATCTTAGAGAAAGTGCTGCTCAGCTGTGTGTCTAGTGACCTATTTATTGACTCAAGTTATGCAAATCCATGGATAACAAGACTGTGCAGAATCACCTCAGCGATAGAGGGATATTGTGTTCCCATCTTTGCAATATGAAATTGGGTAGAAAACAGCAGGAACTGAAACATCTCTTATGTTCCATCACTTTATATAACATTTAGAAAATTTTATTTATTTGTTTAATTAATGAATATATCAAATGTGTAGGCCATCCAGCCCACAGTGACTCTGGGCAAGATATAAGATAAAAACAATCCAATCTAATATTACGCAAAGCAAAGAAGAAGGGGATTAGTCAGAGTTTGACGTACCAAATATATTAATAAAATTCTCACTGCAGCACCCACTTCCTAACGCAGCCCCAGAGGAAAAAGCCTGCTTAAAGGGTGACAGGGCATGGCAGAGGGGGGGATACTATATCAGAGGACAGGTAGCACAACAAAGAAAGTATGCCATGCCACCAAAGTCCCATTGTTAAAACAAACATAAATTTAAAGAAAGTTCCCCCTAATGAACAAATAAAACCTTACTAATCAGGGAATATCAAAAGCAAAATAATAATACCCATGCTGCAAAGGAAACAAATGTTAACAGCTGGCTAGATCTGCCATGTTTCCAACAAGAAATGTAAAATTATTTGATGTTCCAAATGCATCTTGTATTTCCATAAATGCTTTGTCCGTTTCCTAGCTAAATGAACTTGAATTCAAAACCAGAAGTAAAATGAAGAAAGGTGAGTTGCCAGAATGAGAAAAAAAAAATCTTCTCTACAGTATATTCTCTACCTTTGCCTTAAGTGATGTCTAATCAAACAAGCAAAGAAATCCCCTAAAACTGCAGTAGAGATTTTGTAGGATATGGAAAAGGTCTTTGAACCATGGTTTGGACAATATTTTATTTCTTTGATTATGTGGCACAGTATTCTAATGTTATAGTGAGTGTTACAATAGTTATCATATCACGCTCTGAATTAAAACTATCCTGACTTTAAATATTATTAGTAGGCATATTTTTTTGCTATGGAATCCCAGTTATCAAGTTCAATATACATTATGAGCCCAATCAGAAAGTTATTATATTTACTCCTTTTACATCAAAGTAAGGATTCTTTTATTTAAAAGTACAAAGTTGACCAATAGCATTAATCAATGCCATTTATTTTCTCATTTTAAAAATCTCTGTTTGATAAAAACATTCTATCAATCCACTGAAGGTTACAAAAGTTTTTGTAAGAACACTGGGCCTCTAGTAAAAAGGACACCAACATGTATTACTAAAATACTTCCAGATATATTATGTCCTTAAATTTTACACTGTTCTATAAACAATCTATACTACAGATTTAGAAATAAATTCTGAGGCTGAGATATCTTGATATTCAGATTAATGTTGCCCGGTCACTGCAGAATGGGTACTCTCAAAAATCTAAATTATAAATTAATAATTTTTCATTATCATGTATGATCTGACCCACAAAATACCCGGAGCTGAAAAGAAAATTGGAATGAATGTAACAAAGTCAAAATTTAAGAATACAATTTCAAATGCTCGAGCAAGCCATCTATTTAATGATCCAGATTTTTTAAATAAACAGTAAATGTGAAATAGATGGTTGTGCCTGTTATGCAAGAAGTTGTTGCATAAGTGTTTTTAAAAGCTAATAAATTAGGACACCAAAATAACTGAGGAATATTCAAGTTCAATTAACTCCAGAAAGAAATCTTCCCTGGCTAAAATGGCTAAAACATTTAGAGAGAGTTCCTTATATCTGGAAAACAAAGAAATACATCTAGTTTCAATATTACAGCTACTTTGATATAGCAATTAAGACAATGAACTAGAAACCAGGAGACAGTTGGGAAGCCAGTCACTCCTTCTCAATCCTAGGAAGAAAGCAATCTTGTCAACAAAACTGCAGAAACTTGTCCATTGACTCAATATTGTATGTACAAAACAGACCTAAATGTATCTCCATCAATGAAGAAGAGGAATTGATACAACCTGACATCTAAAAAGTCAGTCAGGAAATAAATGAATGGACAAGAAGGCTACTCAGATTCAAGACACAACTTTTATTTTAACATCAGAAAAATAAAAATGAGAAGATAAATGTCAAAGGATAAACTTATTAAAATCTTGATCTTGGCATGCCCCTTTATGACCTTAGTTGGCTACCGTTTTTACTTGCCATATGCTTATTACTTAAATCTCCACTTTTTCATCTGAACATTATACGTACTTTTCATATTCAATTAAAATAATACTGCCAATATAGTGTTAGTCCTATATGACTTTAAAATGTGAGCACATTGGAAGTTCTAGTCACCACACCTCAAAAAGAACAGAGTTGGAAAAAAATCAGGAAAGGGAAGACTCCAATCAGGAAAATGTAGAGGCACTGATATTTTTTTAGCTCTAAAATATATAAAACGTTTATAAAATATATAAACCTATAGCCTCTATATTATTGAACCACAGCACATAAAAGTTTATAGAGATTAGTTTTCTTTTCTTTGTTTGTAATCTATGTCTTGTGGGCTTTATTGAAATAAATTGAAAAATCCTGTTGAAAACCTACCAAAAAAAGTGGTGGAGACAATATTCCCCACCATGCCCACTCAAGAAGAAAGTCATCCCTTTGTCTCATCCTTGATTCTCTTTCACATGCTTTCAATAACACAAGGAATTGGGAACTTGGCCAGTGCCTATAATTAAGAAGCAACAATTTGCTTCTTAAGCGATTATTTTTTGACCATGAATGTCTAAAAACCACTGGCCAATTAGATGGTGTAACTATACTAAAATGAAATTATGGTAGAAATATAACTGAACTTCACTACTTCTATCTTTTTAACATGAAAAAATGGTTCCCAGAACCAAGATTGGACATTGAAATGGAAAATAATATACCGAGGGTAGCAATTTGTAATTTGGGCTCTCTATTCAAAAGACAATTAAATGTTTCTACAAGTTCAAGATAAATGTGATAAAGTGTGGTGTGTTTTCTTCCATGTCTTATTTTTGAAACATTACTTTTAGATTCACATAGCACAATGAGTCACAATCTTAGCCCAGCATATAATGTAAATCCAGTTCATGAAGTTAGCTTATTATTCAATGTACAATATAAATCCAGAAAACTATATTGAATAAACCTGAATTAATCACAACTAAGCTTATTTAGCAAATACAATCCACATGAAGAAGTTTCAATTGAATTATCCTGACTGAAGCCATTTGCCTGTTTATCAGATTGCATGCTCATAGTAAAAACAAAAGGCTGTTAAGCATAATGTACAGATCATGGGGAGGAAAATATAACTCTAGACCAGGGGTATCAAACTCAAGGCCCAGTGCCAAATCTGGCCAGCGGGGTACTTATATCTGGCCTAAGGAGCCACCCTGGAAACAGCGAAGGACTGACCTGCGGTGCTTCTGCCAGCGAAAACAGGCTCCCGAGCTCTGTTTTCTGCTGCCATGGTCTCCTGTAACCCTCTGCCAGTGAAAATGGAGCTCGGGAGGGCCGCCCTCCCAAGCTCATTTTCACTGGCAGAGGATTGCAGGATGTCGTGGCAGCTGAAAATGGAGCTTGGGAGCCCGTTTTCTCTGGTAGAGTGCTCAGGCCACCACACGCATCCCTGACATAAGTGATGTTGAGCTGGTCACACCCACCCTGGCTACAACCAACACTAGCCCCCTAAGGTCAAACACAACCCTGATGGATGCAGCCTTCAATGAAATCAAGTTTGACACCTCTGCTCTAGACCCTTACTGCAAATATTAAAACATAATTCAGAAAATCCAGAAATCTTTAATGTCTGTGGAAATGTAACTGAACAAATCTAATTGGTATGTTCCATATTATTCCATTATTCACTTCCCTTTGCATTCAGATAAACGCTATAAAGATCCGAAAATTACAAACCCTTTCTTATACCATACTACACTCATAGTCTCAATCCAAGAAGCATGCTGCTCAAAGTTTGATCATGCAAACAGATCAGTCAAAACAAAATCCACGGCAAAGGAGAAAAACATGCTGAAGGAAAAAAGGTCATCCACTGCAGTATAATTCAAGAAAAGATTACCAGTGATGAGGGAGGATAGAACACAACATAAACAAACAAACAAACAAATAAATGCAAAAAAGGGAAGGAAAGTTACATTGATGGGCATAAGCAGATATAACACGGGGAGCAAGCATGCAAGCAAGCACTGGGGATTCCGATATAGGGCATGCATCAAAAACATTTTAATTGGCATAACTGTCATGTGACAGAATTCCAAAGGCCTTTTTAGAATTTAGAATGGCCCTACTTTGAATTCTTCATAGTTTACTTTCTGTATACAAAGAAGGGGTACTGAGATTTTATATAAGTGTTAGCTCAAAAAACGAGAGTGCTAAAACTAGGCAGAAAAGGAAAATTAAATCTGCGCTATTCCCAGATGACGAATTAAAAGCTAGTTTTTCCCACATCCTTCTGATAAAACATCTACAGTATGTCACAAAAATAATCACATTGGTAAAATACAATGTATCACAAAAGTGAACAGAAGCCGGCAGTAAAATAAGAAATCTGTAGGGTTCAACGTCTTGCAAATATATCCAAAGGTAATCCTGATAAATTCAATGAGATACACATTTAAGTAAGTATATTTAGAATTGCAGGATTACAAGTCACAGAAACTGATTGCCACAAAGAATCTAAGAATCAACATGCCTATTCCGTATGTATAGATTTTTTTCCCCTATTCATGTAATTTGCCCTAATTTGCCATTCTTCGTGGAACTGCTGAGAGATAACAAACAGCAATTGCTCATCCAGATTTGTTTTTAAAAACAGATTTGTTTTTAAAAACACATATAAAAATAATTTGCTATATTTGAAAGGGTAAATTTCAACATCAGAAATTTAGAGATGTCCATTAGGATAATGGGACACAGCTACTTTAAATAAGTTAACTTAATATAAAAACATGACAAAATATAAAAATTTTGAGTCACATGGAAACATATTACTTTTTTTAAATTCAAGTTTTATTGATTTTTTCTTTACAAAAATCTTTTACAAACAGATCTGTTTTGGGTATCCTCCATCTCATTACAATACATCATAAAATTCCTGTCAAATTCCAGATTATACAAGACATACTTTGATAATTCCTCATATTATTTCAATTGTGTATATTCCATTTCATATCTTTTTTAACAATATCAACTGTTTTCTAACGACCCTACATCCTTTTTAATATTAGTCTGGAATTTCTGTTTCTCTCCTATGTTTTCTGTGGAGTATTTTCATACGGAGAAATATTATGACATGTAAAACTGTACAGGAAGAAAAGCTGCAAGTACAGGGGAATGTGGGACTCCCCACTCTCAAAATGTTACTCTGTACATAAAATCTTTCTGCAGGTGTAATTCTTTCCTCAACTATAAATGTGGATATTGCCAATTTTAAATTAAGGCTGTAGCAAAGCCATGTGAATGTAATCTAAGGCTTAAAATATGTATCAATGCGAACATCTATTTTTCATCTGTACAGTACAAAATAAATTAATTCAAAGAAAACCTTGTGTTACATCCAACAAAAAAACAAAACAAAAAACAGAATTAAAATCCCACACATAAATGCAAAATCTTTCTAATAAAACTGTATCTGAATTTTAGTAACTAGCCCAACATCTTATGCTACAAAAATATGGTTAACTCCTACCCTCTGATTTGCCAATTACATCTTAGAAATTACTTCTTTTATTTTACTGATTATGTGGACAAAAGCAAAAAGCCATGCATCATTATGTAGCAGGCATCCAGGGACAAATTAATTTCAATGCTAAGATAAAAATTAAATTGCTCAAATAAAACAAATGCCAATTGTTTTAAAAGCCAGAAGCATTTATTGTTTTCAAACTGGGTTGACTGCAGTTCATCTGCTTTAGCAAAACCCCAAGATGAAATAACCCACCATGTTCCTTTCAAATAAGCCACAGTAGTTTGCTCTTTCATGTACCAAGAATGTCTCAAGACAAATGTGTCCTCGTAATTTCAGAGTCAGAGAGTCCATCTTCGTGAAGACAAGGCTCATAGTCTCCAGCATTATTTGTCAAGTCAGTATCTGGCTCATCATTGCTCTCAGCGCTATAGTCTACTTCTTCAAGGAAGCGAGGTTCATCTTCTTCTAGAACGTAAGTAGTAGGGCTACAGAAAACATATTAAACACTCTGTTTAATTAAAATGGAATGTAATTCACGGGAAATGCAACCATTTAATACAGATATCATTTAGTATTTACAAATTACCGTATACCTATCGTTAATTTTTTTCTCCTTGGGTAGAAATGTCTACTTTAGAAAAATAACATTTATATACTTGTATATTGAAAACCTGCATGACTATGTTTTATGCTGAACTGCACCAATTAATTAAAAAAACAACGAGGGATGACTAAGCACAACTGAATTTCAGAAAGCTAATCAAAATATTTTTTCAATAGCATCAATTTCTTTCCCAGTATTAGGCTTTTTCTTCATGTTACAAGAGACAATTTTCTTAGAAAATAGATTTTATAGAAGAGGAATTATTGTAAAAGCTGATCTAGCTTATTACAAAGTCAATCCTACCCACTCCACCCCACCTCCCAAAGTTTATTCACTGAGAGAAAATAAAAATAAGGCACAGCTCAAGTTTGATATAGTGGTTAAGGCACCAGGCTGGGTGCTTTAACCACTATATCAAACTGGGAGACTTAACATTATAACCTGGTCTTGGGCATGAAGACAGCAGGGTGACCTTGGGCCAATCACTGTCTCTCAGTCCTAGGAAGAAAGCAATGGCAAACCACTTCTGAAAATCTTGTCAAGTAAGAGGCTGGTTTAGGTTTAGGCAATCACCAGGAGTCAAACCTGAGTCAAACCTGAGTCAAAGGCATGCGCGCACGCACACACACCTAATTTCATATTGCTGTGCATCCAAAACAAAAAGCATTAAAATATTTTAAGTGAATAAATGAACCCACTCTTCTTCAAACCTTATAACAAGATACTTCAAAATGAGGTTCCATTTCAAAGCATTTTTGGCACCATAGACCTAAGATTATATTTCACCAAAATTTATCTCAGGATTTCATTGTAATGTAAAGCCTAACCCCAAAACTTGTAATCTTAGGTATTAAAAGAGATTAAAGAATAGAAAAAATATATATTGTATCTGACAAGGGTTATATTTTAGAATTTAAGTAGTTGACCACACTCAGCTATCTAGACCAAAATAGTGTGTTTACTACAACACAGGTGCTGGCCATTCTTCACATCTAGGCATAAACACAAAAACGTATAGTAATCCCTTGGCTACAGTTTGCAAGCAATATTTTGATTTCTGGATCCAGATACCTATTTCATTAATTTGAGTCAATCTCTATATATATAACAGAATTGTGGGTGTGTTTGTTTGTTTGTGATTTGTATGTGTGTTTGTATGTGCCGTATAGGCTTCCACACACCTGCACTAATCACGCCCAAACTTTCCACATAGTTACCTTACCCTCCGGAGATGAGCACTGGGGGGGGGGGGGGTGTCTGCGCCCCAGAAAAAAACTCCCAAAGTGCAGACCCCCAGCAACCCAACACTAAATCATGTGATTTACCACAAGACTAGCCCGCCTTCAGCTGCTGGCCCAGCAGCAAGCATGCCAGCAGCGCCGGGCAGCTGGCGACAGGGCAGGGAAGGCCGCAGGCCCCGGCAATGGGGGAGGTACTACCTGAACGAAACCGGGTACCAAGCTAGTTTACAATAAAAGCTGCCTGCCACTATAGATCTTTTTTTTTAATCCAAATAAGCCTCTGGTAAAAATTTTAAAAATGATTTTTTCTACCTTGTCACTTTGCAACTAGATTCAATCAATTCATTTTCAATGTCCAAAAGAGTAGATGGCAGATTATATTCCAGTGGTGATGTCAATTTTTTCAAACGCAACAAACCAATACAGAATTTGGCTCCCATCTCTTCCAGTTCATGTGTTCCAATTTGTAAGCCCTAATGAGAAAACATACAGAGTTAAACAGTTCAGTGCAATTTGCTTTCTGCATGTACTGTATATAGTTCACTATTTACTCAAAAGGCGTAAATGAAAGAAAAGAAGAGGTAGCAAATGCTGCCAATATTCTTATATGTTCAACTTCCTGCACAAAATGGGAACATCTAGAGGAAGCCTTTGTGAATATAACTTTGTTGTTGTTAGTTGCAAAGTCGTGTTCAACCCATCGCGACCCCATGGACAATGTTCCTCCAGGCCTTCCTGTCCTTGAATATAACTAGATATGCTTAAAATCCTCTTCAACATAAAAAGATTGTGGGCAGAAATGGAGGAATGACATATGAATACCTGATTCTCCACCATGTACACTTCAAATGAGCAACAGTGCATAATACTTTCAGTTCCTTCCCTGTCCCCCCTCTGGCTTCCCATCACTCATGTGCTGCTTGCAGTGGTCCTCCCAGGTTTCCTGTGACTCACACATAGCCTGCACCAGCCCTTCCCCTGCCTCTCATGAAGCCTACACCAGCCTTCCCAATCTCTCCCCTAGCCTCCTTTGACTCATGTATAGCCTGGACCGGCCCTCTTAAGCTCTCAACCCCTCTCCTCTTACATGAACTCCTGGTGACATCCTTGTGTTCTGTATCTAGGACCCCCATCTCTTCCTGCTTAATAATTCACTGCATTTTGAGATTGTAGCAGCAACTGGAAGAGTTCGGAACTGCCACTGTCAAGTGATACAGTCACATAATGTCACACAATTTAACACTGCATCACTTAATGATGGCAATCCCTGTTATTATTGCCATCATAACCTGAGGACCACCCATACCACAAAGAATGCTTTTTCGGACAAACAGAAACCATGGTTGAATAACTGTTGACACCAAATGAACAGAAGGGCAATTTCCATATTCTAGACTATATATGAATGGTTTTCTTCATTAGAAGAATGCTAACTATTAGTGGGTATGTTCATTAAATTACATGTTGTGCAAGAGCCAACATAGTTCCGAGCTCCTTTGAAATGAATTCAAGTACTATACAGTACCAATTTAATTCTTCAGATGCACTAATATAAAATGCTATTTTACCTTGTATTTCCCTTGATCACATCCACACAATGTGCTTTCCATGGTGTAACTTCTTTGAACACCTATCTCTCTCCACACTACAACACGTGCTGTAGATTCCTTCGATTTTTCCACGACAAAACTGCAGCTGCTCATACAGAATGCTGGGGCTGCTTGACTCAGAATCTTAGGGAGAGTCTACCAGAAATAAGCAACAACAAACATTTTACAAAAATTTAGTGTGGCTTGTATATCCTTAAAGTATAAATTTAAGTGTCACGCATCTGCAGAATACTACAGATTTCTCCCTCTGAATGACGAGGGAATATATTGTATTTCACTGCCCTGAGTCCCAGGAGAAGGGCGGTATATAAATTCAATTAATAAATAAAATAAATTTATTTATTTATTTATTATTTGTCAATCATATTTAAGATAACAGGTATAGATATAGACATAAACATGAACAAAGAAGTATATATAGGTAAAGGGAGACAGTAAGACAGGGACGGTAGGCACTCTGGTGTGCTTATGCATGCTCCCTTTACAGACCTCTTAGGAAAGGGGTGAGGTCCACAGTGGACACATTGAGGTCAAGAGGAAGTGCAAATTACAAAGCAGTTCTGCATGGAAAGTGCAGAACCGAAGATGGAATAGCTCTGATGCATTCTGTCTAGATACTGGGAAATCTATGGACTTAGTTATGGTATTGTATTTTTTGAAGATTTCTGAAAACGCTTTTTCTTCACATAGCACATCAAATGTGCTGATGGCCACTAACATAGATGACTTTAAAAGGGGATTATTTAGAAGACAGGCATATCAAGGATTATTAGCCTTGAGGACTTAAAGTTACTTCTGAATAGAAGGATAGTCATCCAAATGCCATATGTAAAGAAACAAATATGAATTCATTTCCAACTTATGATTAACCAGTGAGGCCAAAATGCCAGACTTGGTTGGATTTAGCTCTTAAGTTCCTTTCCATGCTAGATGAACACTATCCAACTAATGACTTACACAATGTTGAATTTTTTTAAAAATCTTTTAAAAATATTTTAGACTGATTTTTATTTTTCTACACTGCATTCTTCTTTTGCTTCCATGTGAAATTGATATATACTGAATCAGATGTTAGTTCATCTATCCCAGTCATTTCCTAACTATTCAAGCTCTCCCAGCAATTAGATACTGATTTTATCATGCCATTATAAATTCATTAGTCTTTGGGGTGTCTTTGCTTGGTTATCGTAATCTGATTATTCAAGATACTGAAGATACTGATAGTTTTAAATGAAAACTCTGGAATATAAAATAAATACTCTGAGCTGAATTTTAGTCATGTTCCCAAATTTATTTTGTTTACATACTAGTAAGAATTTAACTTGTTTACAATACTGCTAGTAAACTATTATTCAATGAAGAGTACTGATAAAAGAAACACAAACCATTAGCTCTAGGCATGTATCTACCTGAATACACACACATCTACTTACCCTATAACCAAGGTCTTCAATCAGATCACAAGAGGCAGCACTAACATTAGTATGCCATATTGTTTCCTTGATGCTACAGCCATACATAAATACATTTTTCTTGCGAGAATGACCATGATAGTCACAAAAAACCTATTAAAAGTATTTTTCAAAAATTAAAGGTGCACATTCAACATAAAATGCAATTCAGATATATGCAAATCCATATCTGATAAATAACCATTTATCTAGA
>JANHFQ010005426.1:9911-22731 GCA_032468035.1 Aparallactus werneri | reverse complement strand
CCTAGTATGATTTGATTGCTTATTAGTAACCTATGACTATCACTAAGTGTTGTATCTTATGATTCTTGATGAATGTAATTTATTTTTTATTTATGTACACTGAGAGCTTATGCACCAAAGACAAATTCTTTGTGTGTCCAATCACACTTGACCAATAAATAATTCTATTCTATTCTATTCTGTCCTGTCCTGTCCTGTCCTATACAAAATTAGAATGAATATATAATTTATTTCTTCCCTTGCTACTACAATTTTGATAAAATATTGAGAGAAACATCTGAAATAGCTTTCAGGATCAGCTGACACACAAGTACAAAATAACAGCTATGAATAACCACTGCTGTACATACAAGTCAACATAGGGCAGAAATCAGGGATTGACTGGAAAGTGACATACCTCAAGACCCATTCAAAATTATGTATGTAGGGTATATCTGTGAGCAACTCATACACTACTTCGTCTTAACATGCTCATAAATGTTATGTGGAATAACTTAAGAAATCTCACTGAGATTTCAGGAAAAGAATTTATGGGGGGGTATATTCATTTAAAAGATACTAGAAGCAATCCCAAGAAAAAAGGCAAAGAAGTCAGTTACTATTTCAAAATATAGATAACATGTATCTACTACCAATTCTTCTGTATCTCAAAAGCGCTTCTTGTTTCATTATTTCAGTATACAAGATGAGACAATTTGTATTTTATGGAATATTAATTTTCATTTGCTTTATTTGCAAAATCAAATATTAATCTAGTCACATTTCATATGCTGTCTAACTGCATCGTTTACTTACTTGATTTCAGAAGTGCAGTCAGGGTATCTAGAGCAACCCTATAAACAGAACAAACAAAAATGTAAGTGAAAAGTTTAGAGGTTGTTATAGAAATGTTTCTTTCCCTCTCTCTTTTTCTTTCCTCTAATTTCCTGTTTTTATTTTACTTTGAATACCAAAGAGTTTTTAAAATTATCTCAGCTTTCCCATTTTAACTACTAGATACGATTATATTTTAAGATTATCTTTAACATTGCAAAAGTTATGCAAACATGTCCAGATGTTCTACTTACTTCATAAGGCTAGTATTTTTCTTACTGTAAGGACCAATTATCTTAAATATCAATTCCACAACTCCATTCTTACCCAGGGAAACAGCATTTACTGCTAAAAATAAAAACAACAATCCACATCAGTATATAAACATGGTGCTGCCACTATTCACAAAAACTACAAAATATTTTCTTTTTCAATTATTTTATTTAAATAGTATGATTTCAGATATCAAGTATAATTATTTGACATATTACTGTTCAGGTTAATGGAAGATATAAATGCATACATATTTGGTAAATTATCTTAAATGAAGAGTTTTTTTGGGAGGGGGAATCTACATTACTGCATTGTTCACTAGGTAACCTCAATATTTCTCATACACACAACATATTTGATTTTTAGAATTGATAAACCAATCAAATGTCACATAAAAGTTTTAATATACAGTCAATATTTAATAATATTTATTTTGCAAAGGTGATTCTAACATTCCCATGATCAAATTTAAGAGTCTTCATTTCAAGCCCCATATCTCTGGTGTCCTAGAGAAGGCAAACAGTCAAAATACAGTTGTAGTGAAGAGAAGCACGAAAGAGCTGTCAACTCTGCACGAGGCAATGAGAGACTGGGACTCAGCACTCTGGCCATGCCCGAAGAGCTTGTCTTTGCCTACTGCGAGGGGCGTGGCCCATTAGCTCCCTGAGACTGACGTGGAGAGTTCCACTGGAGAATAAACATTTTACTAACAGTGTATTATTAATGATAATTATTGGAGATTTTGATAATCATCTTCTGTGGATTTAAGTTGATAGTGCAATACTTAAGAAAACTTTTCCCTCTATCTATTCACAACACCCACTCTTTTATAGCTGAATATATAGTTGTATGCAAACACAATTGTAATTATATGGTAAAACTTCTAAAGTATGCAAAAAAGCCTTGGAAAGTCCAAACTTTCCAAGGCTTTTGTGGAATGAAGCATTTTTGACTGATGAAACAAAAATTGTACTGTTTAATTTCAAGAAATATTCAGAGAAAAAAAGAAAAAAGGTTGAAGAATTTGAAGAAACGAATACCATGCCAACCATCATCTAAGGGAATTATGTGGCCCAGATATAATATGCAAGTGGAAAGAACAATGTATTCAACTAAATATCAACAGATCATAGAAGTTAATGTTCCTCCATCAGTGCAGAAACTGAAGATGAAAAGTGGTTGGCTATTTCAGTAAGATAACAGTCTGAAAGATAACCTATATTAATGGATATAGATTATTTAAAAATTGCAACAATACTCACAATTAGTTGAGTACACTCTTAACACTTGAATACAAGGCAGAATTAGCCTTTGATGCTGCAAGTTTTGTTTCACTATGTTCAGAGTTATATTTAAAGCACCACTAATTCGGGCTTTTACTCCAAATTTTCTATCTGAAAACCCAAAAGAGACAGAAATATGAGCATCTCTCCAATTCAAATTTACTGACATACTGCAACATAGTAACTACATTTAATTATATATAGCCCTTGACGTATGGCCAGTCGTTTAAGTATTTCCACCCATTGTAAAAAAAACTGCCAGGATCCCACTAGTAACATAGCCAAGGCTATGTTTAGTATTTACTGAAAAATAAGTGTACCCTTCCTGCTTGCTTCAACAGTATGAATTGTAAGAAGTAATTCTTCTCTGGGTGACATTCATAAAGGTTATTTTTATTATTCCATTGAGGAAAGCTCTTTTAGTTTTCTTAAGGTTTATCCTAAATTTGTAATAGCTTCCACTACTTCTCAAAATGTCGATCTTGTTGTTGTTGGATACAAGCAGTTAGAGCTACATAAACCCAAAACAAAATAGAAAGTTTGCTCAGATTAATTTTAATGCTTCAGGAAATTTATTCCAATAATAACTTATTCTGCTCTTCCATTTCACTCTTCTCAAAGCATCCTGTGTAGAATAGAAAGTTTGTAAACACTGAAAGAATAAAATGTTCAGCAGGACAACATAAAGAGTCAAAGCTGAATAAAATATTAATAGAATTAAATCAGGAAAATAAAGATTTGTCTAGGAGACCAACAGAAAGGGAAAAACTCATAGTGCCAGGCAATAGTTTTTAAGAATCCTAAAGCTTTGGTATTACAACCAAATTAAATTGCCTCCCATTTTCATACATCCCCTTTGATAAGTCAAAGAGTAGAACATCTGAGCTTGCTGGTTTGGGGAGAAACAATTTTTAGGGGTCCTGTTCAACCCACCTCACAGGACTATTGTTGTTCTGCGTAAAACAGGAGAAATTATGTATGCTTGCCCTGTCGAGTTACTTATTAAAAAATCAGCGTGGGATAAAAAAAATCTAATAAAGAAATAAATAATTCAATGTAAGCATTTTAAGGGGAGAAAAAACACCTCTTCCAAACATAAGATTATGTAAGCAACAGTGGGATGTGTAACTGCATAGAGGTAATCCTTGATTTACAACCAGTCACTTGACAAATATTCTAGATTACAACAGATTTTCAAAAAGCACAACCCATCCTCAAAGTTACAATTGCACCCCCCATACCCACACACATACAGAGACATGTGGTTGTGTTTTGGATGCCTGGCAACTGGCTTGTATTTTTAAACAGTTGCAGTGTCCCACGGTCACACACTTAATGACTAAGTGATTTGTTTAAAGATTTCAGTGACTTGCTTTACAGCCATTGAAAAATACCCATATAAAATCAGGTCTGGTCACTTGATTCCTTGACTTAGGATCTCAACAACATGGCCAAAATTCCAGGCTCCATTGTGGTTATAAGCCAAGGACTACCTTTTATTATTCCAAATTTGTTTATTCTTAATTCTTAATTTATTCTTTTGCCCGTAATCTTTTGTGGAGATCCTATTCCTTCTCAGTTGGCACTATTCAAGCAAGGATTGCACTTGTGCAAAAGTAGCATTTTATCCCAGCAATACTCATCACACTACAAGCAAAAACTTGGGAGTTCACTTGGGTTCAGCTTACCTTTTGGGCCAATTTTAGCAAGAAGAGAATGTAGTAGCACTATTAATTCTTCATTTGGTGGGGGTTCTTTGCTTGCGTTCACAAGTAATTGCAACAAAATCTGTGTCCCTCCTCGAGAAACAAGAAAACTTGTTCTTCGACTGCTGCCTAGAAATAAAATAAGAGCCATTGGCTGCAATTTTAAAATAAACTGATTTTATAAGGGCATAATTTCTTTATACGACCACTGCAAATGTATGTAGGAAATTATTTACTCTCGACATTAAAATACTAAACCTTGTATGTTACATTGTAGGAATGTAACAATTCATATATATTAGACAAAAACGTCTAAAGTATATAACCTACAAATGATCATTTTAAATAAATACTTGCCTGCTGTCACCAGTTCAATTAAGATATTTAAGATGTTTAATATAGTCTGAAAATCTCTCGTGTTCTGAAATGAACAAACAGGAAGAAAGTCAAAGAGTATTTATGTCATAATATATATGAACATAAAAATGATTTCTCTACAGTTTTAAATAAAAGTAACAGCCTGCAAAAGTTTCTTCTCTGAATCTTAATGCATGCAAGTTGTGTGGCTATATTTGGTATATATATCAATT
This sequence comes from Aparallactus werneri, assembly GCA_032468035.1. Taxonomy (NCBI): domain Eukaryota; kingdom Metazoa; phylum Chordata; class Lepidosauria; order Squamata; family Lamprophiidae; genus Aparallactus; species Aparallactus werneri. The sequence goes on along the minus strand of JANHFQ010005426.1, from coordinate 18,066 downwards.
AAATAAATGTTTTATGTGCAATATTTCTCATATCCATTGACCCCTAATTTCAATAGGTTGGTACAAAAACTTAATTTTTAGGGTTCTGCAATCTACAAATGTGCAGTGGAACATGTGGGACTGATCGTGCTGTACCTCCCTGCAAGTCTTTAAAGCACCAGGGTTTTTCCCAGGATGACAAGGGCTTCTTTAAACAATTACAGACAGGTGATATGAGTGTTTCCATCATACTCCAAAGTAATTTTTTGCACTTGAATCTGAAATGCGCCACACCTCTATTAATTCTGGCTGTAATGTGTCCTTGACTTTCCCATATTAAACAAATAGTACTGGCCAAACAACAAAAGCTACCAATTGTTTTAATTGCATCTAATACACAATTAATGTTTACATTACTATAGCAAAACTCCAATCTTTCATGATATAGCCCTGGAAAAAAATACTACCCAAATGAGCAAGAAAATGTGAATTTTTTTATACTGTTACCTCTAAAGTTGAGAGAATAACTTCTATCCCTGTTGAACCTTTTGCAGTCATTTCTTTCCTGATTTTTTCTGAAATCAAAGTTGTATATTGTTCTATTAACTGAATAAACTTTAAGATTTAAATGTGAAATGTAGATGACTTTTAAAAGGTGTAGAAAAGAAGTACACAAAAGCAAACTAAACAAATTAATTTTAGAGATTATGGATCATCTTTTAGATTTTTTTTAAGCCTGAGCTTTTTAAATATATAATACTACATTAGCCACTCTTTCTAGCATTCTAAGTATCAATCTTTTTTATAACCATAAAATTCTACCTACCACAAAAAAAAAATCCTTCAAAGAGAAAACAGCCCAAAGTCAATATGACTGCTTAATACTGGCTGACCATTGAAAAGGAGGGGGGGGGGGGAATGAAAAGGAGGAAAAGAGAATGGAATAAACTGGAAAAGGCAGTAGCAAGAACATTTACAGATCATAACAGATTGTTAGATTCCTGCTTATATATCATAAGAAAAATATTCATTTTTTTAAAGATTAATAGTACACACAAAAAGAAGAAACAAAAAAGAATTTATTCCAGGCTGTATGATTCATGTCAAGTGGCTTATGTTCAAAGAAAACAAAACCTGTACTGTTTTGAGTATTTCACCATAGAGCAGTGGGGACTTGAAACAAAATCCTTGCTCCCTTATTTTTCATCCTAAGGCAACAGAAAATATTGTGGTGATTGCTAAGTACTAGGATACTAATGTTCAAGGGTGTAAAAAGTGGTAGTAACAATTAAGCATTAACTTTGGCAACTAGTGATTGATTCCAAGTGACAGCAAAGATTTCACTTAATAGATATGATCAATGTAACAAAAATACATTACTCTGGTTATTGGCTTAAGGTTTCTTCTTAATGCAGGTATACAATACAGAATTAGTAATCTGTTCCAAATGTATCACCAAAATAGTTATTTATTCATATTGAAAATGGAGTTTTAAATGATCTTTTCTAACTTTTTGATAAGACATATGATCTTACAATATATAAAAACTGTATGTAATTTAAACCTTATCCCCTCCAATAGGTCTTTACAGGGTGATGAAATCAAGAATAAAGAGTGGAATTTAATAATCATGAGCTAATTAAAAGCCAGGGATTTGAAATTATGAAGAATAGACTTCGGGAGATACTAGGGCAGATTAGGACAAAGATCATCTGTCAGTTTGACTCAGAATAAAATACTAGTGCAATAAATGGGCAGGAATAGAACTGAAAAAAACATTGAAAACTGAAAATTGAAAGCCTAGGATCCACTCTTGATTTTGATCTAAGAACCATAGGGATAATTTTTTTGTTATTTTAATGATCCTTTAATTTACTGGGGTGGAATCGGAGCAACTGAATGGAGCTGAGCATTTCCTGGCCAGATGCCCATCCTGACACCTACATGGAGTTCCCAGCAGGTATTTTCTCTTTGTGCCCTGATAGAGAAACATCTGCCTCTGCTTAAGATTGAACTCTAAACCTTTGAGTGGGAGGTGAGCATCTTCACCTCTAGGCCACTGCGTTGTTCTTACAGAGGTAAAATAATAAGTGAAGAAATGGATTCTCATCTATCTATATCAACATTACAAAAATACAATTGTTTAAATATTATATAGAATATATGTGAGAATAATACAGGTGCATGCATACACCTCAATTAAGGAGTATCTGTAATATTTACCTTGACTTTGAGCCAGGTGAAGAATTTTTGATGTAATGTATCTGGCAGTGTCCACTTCTACCGAACATTCTGCATTGATCTTCTCCAGTTGTGCCAACAGACTTAAAATCCGAGAGTTGTTAGTTACACTGGGGAAAACAAATGCATTTAGGCTGTGATATAATGGGAATTTTTCAGAGTATGGAATGAAATGTCAAGCAATTTAAAATTAGGAAAATGACCCCAAATGTTACACAGAGAAAAATAATATGGAGTTGACAGTTCTTTGCTTTTCCGTATTAATGAGAAAGGGAACAGAAAAAAGAGCACTAAATTGAATATATAAAATCAATCTTGGCAGCAACAGACTTCATTTATTACTGCAAGATGAACACATACAGGAAACTAGAGAGGAGGACTGATGAATCTAAATGGCCTCTTTTCCCAGGTCTTTCTTTGCTTTCAAATTTTCAAATTTTTCTATGCCTGTGCAAAATACAGATGTGCTTATTTTCACTTTACTTTTCAAGAAGATTAAAAATTACCTAAAAGCATAGGCAACGGATGGGTAAGAAAACAATTTCTATATATACACATACACTAACTCTGTAGGAACTTTACAGATTAAGATCATGTTTCTCAAACTGGAAGTTGTGCATCAGTGGCGAGGGATGGCATACAACAGAAATTAGTTGCAAAACAGTGCCTTTCTGTAAAGTTCACTAGATGCTTTTGATACAGAAGTATGTTGAATGCAAATACCGAAGCACTATATGAAGTCCAGTGTTCTTTTTATTATTGCATTTGCTTTGGAAGGCATAGAGTTCCAGCAAAAAAACTCACCTAACCCTTTACAGAACGATTGGGACGAAGCTCTTGAGGCTGTGGTAAGAAGGGAATTCCAAAAGTGGTGGATGGATTTACAAGCATCAAGCAGGAACGGAAAGAGAGCCTGGTCCTACTTGCTATCTTGGGAATTCATTACAGCCTGTTTCAGTTTGCAGAGATTTCAGAGATTAACAGACTGTCACTTTTATGTCAACAGGGTTAATAGCTGGCTATTTTCTGCAAAGATCTATGAGAGGGTGCTAGCTCCTGGCTTTGCCCAGAAAGTTCCTGGCTTTGCCCAGAAAGAAGAGAGCCAGAGTTATGAAATAACACATTTATTCAACATATTCCCCCCCTGACACTGATGCACTTGGCACAGCATAGTTGCAGCTTTTCTAGACAGTTCACATAAAAATCCTTTGGTTGGGCCGCAAACCAGCTCTCAGCAACATCTTTGACGTCAGAAATGTCCTCAAAACAATGCCCCTTCAGGTGTTTCTTCAAATTGGGGACAGATAATAGTCTGAAGGGGCCAGGTTAGGTGAGTAGGGAGGATGGTGGACCAATTGGAAATCCAGGGTGTTCAATGTGGCAGCCGCAATGTTGGACGTGTGTGCACACGCATTGTCCTTAAAAAAAGGATCACTTTTGTCAACTTTCCATGGCGTTTCGTCTTAACTGCCTCTTCACCTGGCCCAGGAGGTTAGCATAATACTGTACAGTGATACTAGAGCCCTGAGGTAGGTAGTCCACCAACAGAATACCATCTTTGGCCCATAAAATGGATGCCATGACTGTTTGGGCCGATTTCTGGATTCGGGGACCCGCTGTGGTGCCATTCCTTTGACTGTTTCTTGGTTTCAGGATCATAGATGTGGAACCAGGTTTCATCCTCAGTCACTAACCTAGCCAAAAAGTCCTGTGCAACTTCAAAATGGGCCAAAATGGCTTTGGATGCTTCAACTCTTTTTTGCGGATATTTGCTAGTCCTCAATAATCAGCCCATGGACAGCATCGCAGGTTGCCCAGTCAGTTAAGGTTGGGGGGCGCCCATGCAGGGCTCATCTTCAATGGTGAAATGCCCAGTCTTGAAACGAGATATCCAGGTTTTGACAGTGCTGTAGGAAGGTCACTTTTCCCCCAGTGTTTGCGACATCTTAGTGTGAATGTCCTTTGCTGACTTTCCCTGAAGAAACAAAACTTCATGATGGCCCATAACTCCAATGACATGAAACTTGCTTGTGCCTCTGTCATCACAGCTTCTCACTAAAAGAAAAACGAGTTTTAAGAATCTCAAAGACCTGATATTTGCACAGTTACATACTAAGATATTAGGCTGTCATTTGTCTCCACACTCATTTTTTAATTTCAACTGGAAGGGGGCAAAGCCAGGAACTTCTCAGCACTCCCTCGTAATCAGCATGTTGATGTTTGAAGCTTTTGTCATTTATACAACAGAACACTTCTTTACTTTTTATATAAATCAGAAACTCTGATGTAATATAATGATGTAATGATAAAATGTAATACTTTTTACAGTTTATTTATTAAATTTATATTGCCACCCATCTTACATATGTGACTCTGGGTGAAGCAATTATAATTTTAAGCAAATACGCACATGCCAAGAATTATAGTTGCACATTTTAAGAAAACTTAAAATATAACTTAGGAAATGTGAATTTTCCTCTACCACCCCAATGCACATACACATATAACTTCCATTCAAATTGTATTGTTTATCAGTTATATATTTCATTGGCTTTACTTTCTCTTCCACACCTATACATCAGCTACTCTTTTTGATACCAATTTTATAAAGAACTACTTCTGGACAAAGATTCAGTCAAAATCTTTACTAGAAATTGGAAGAAAATAGACTCTGGAAAACGTTAGAATTTTCAAAGGTGACATTTCAAATTTCTATCCATGTTATGCCTGTATTCAACCAACATTTTTTCTGAAATTACTCAAAGTAATGATATAATTAATTGGTTAGTTATCATTAACATTTTAATTTATCCCAAATCTTGCTAATTGATAGACTTTAATTCATGCATCTGCAGAAAACAAAATGATCTGAGGTATAAAGTTGCAAACACATAAGCCCTACAAGAGAGTAACTGAAAACTTTAAACATTTATTATTTCTGTATTTATTGATTGATTCACATTAGCATTAGCTCTTTTGATATATAATGATGTCTACTTATAAAATAAAAAATAAGGTGCTGTATAAGTTTCCTTTTTAAACTTGTTTTTGTGTTAGGAAACCATGGGCCAATTCCTGAGAACAAATGGCCTTAAAATATTTTTAACATACAATTGCTTAATTTATTAAGGATAAAATAATGTATTTTATCCCTATCTAAGGGAACATCTGGTGCCAGCCTCCCACCGCCCAGTCTGCGCCCATAGGGAGGGCCTCCTCAGGGAACCGATGCCCAGAGAGTGTCGTCGGACTGGGCCCAGGGGGAGGGCCTTCTCTGTGGGTGCACCCACCTGGTGGAACCAACTGCCGAGCCTTCGTATCGCTCCTGACCTCCGCACCTCCCGCAAGGAACTGAAGACGCATTTGTTCGAGGTGGCCAGCTTGGCGTAGACTAAAATTCTTAAAATTTTTCTTAAATTGTAATTTTATTAGTTTTAATTCAGAGTTTTATTTAATTCACTTTTAAATTGTATATAGATTATATGTTTTATTCTGCGCTGTAAGCCGCCCCGAGTCCCAGGAGAGGGGCGGGGTATAAATTTGATAAAATAAATAAAAATAAAATAAATAACAATTCTTAATAATTGTTATGTATTGAATTTATAGTTGGGTTTAACTGTGATAAAATGAAACTAACCTTTATTAACTGTGCTAAAGAGAAACTAACCTTTAGATGACCCTAACTGTTAGCTTAGTTTTGGAGAGAAACTTTTAACATTCATATTTGGGTGGGTTTTTGAAGCATTGTGATTGGCTCAGACCCTGTGGGCCCAGAGTATAAATTACAGGTATTTGCCTGCAGTTCCTCAGTTCCAGTTTTGAGTAAATAAATACTGTTGTAGCTATGCTTGTCTGGTTCTTGCCTACTAAAACCCATTACACAATAGTGGCGATGAGGATGGGATGCTGTAGGGGAGAGAGCTGCTGCTAACCAAGGGACTACAGTCACTGGGTGATGGGCTGGATAACAAAGCTCCAGCAGGACTAGACCTCACCCCTGCCTGCCAGTAAGCCAAACTGGAGGTACACTGAAATCACTGGGCGTCAGACCAGGTAAAGAACCCTGATGGGACCACACTCCCCGCCCTGCTTGCCAGTAAGACACATTGGAGGCACAAATGCTCCTGAGGGATCCATCCCCAGGACTTCAAAGTGCTGCCCAGCTCCACCTGCAGTAGGATAGGCATTAACCAGCACCACAGGGGCCTTCTCAAAATGGCTAAATTGGGAAGACTCAACGAGTTTGATATTATTCACCCAGAACAGTGGAGCTCATATGTGTCCCGAGTAGACAACTATCTCCAGGCTAACCAGATCACAGATGATGGCCTGAAGGCAGCAACCCTGTTATGTGTCTGTGGACAAGCTATATTTGATATCGCTGAAAACTTGGTAGTACCAGCAAGTATAGAGACAGTGGCCTATGCAGACCTCAAAAAAATTAAAGGAACATTTTGAGCCTAGACTCTCGGTCATAGCCCAGCACCATGCATTTGAGCAATGAGAAAAGAAATCCAGGGCATCTGCAACAGAGTTTGTGGCAGCCCTTCGCCAAGCTTCGTGCCAATGTGAGTTCCCTGATCTGGAAGACTGTGTCAGAGACAGGTTCATTTGCAGCCTGTGTAATAGCGAATTACAGCAGCGCCTATTCGCCATGAAAAAACTGACTTTCCAAGAAGCTTTGAAAGAAGTCATGGCAGATGAGGCTACTGGAGGGGCCATGAAGACTCTCCAGTCAACAAAAGCACACACCGCCCCCCCAGTGATCCACCAAGAGACTGCAGAAGGCTCAGGGGAGGTCAGTAAGAGCAACAAAATTGATCATTTGCAGAGATACACCCAGACGAACATGCTCCACAGAGCAAGAAACTCCCCCACAGATCTGCACAAGTTGCGGGAGACAACATAAAAGAGCAGAGTTCAGATCATACAATTGTATGCCATGCCTGTGGAAAATAAGGGCACATTTCCAGAGTTTACATAGGTCATCCGTGGGAAAGGAAACCTGTGACACAGCAGCACAAGGGGAAATGGCCCCCAGGACAGAACAGAGTTGAATACTGCTCAGGAAAGCGTAGCATCCAACACACAGGGGCCCAATGCTGCATCAAGATAAAACTACAACTAAAACTTGAAGGGGTCCCATGCTCCATGGAGCTTGATACTGGGTCGGCCTGTCCGTTATATCGTCCAAGACTTTCGACCACATTTGCAAATGTAGCCAACGGCGAGTCCCACTCAAATCATCGAATTTAGTGCTAACAGACTTCCAGAGTTGCTCTGTTCTCGTAAGGGGCAAAGTTATTATTAGGGTACAATTTCGAGAGTTCGAGGGTCCCCTCAGCGTAGTGGTCATAGAGCGGCTGCACACCATCCACATAGGACTGGACACGTTTGAGGCCCTGGGCATCAGGGTAACGGGCAGTCATCAAACCCAAATAGCCAATCTAGAAGCGGTATGCCAATAATACACTGACGTATTCAGCTCTGAGCTGAGACAATACAAAAGGGTACTCATTTCACTCAACCTCAATCCAGCAGTAACTCCAATCTGATTAAAACCATGCAGGGTTCCCTTTGCATTAAAGCCTAAAATTGATGCAGAACTAGATAAGCTAGTACAGCAGGAAGTGCTCCAACCTGTGGACTGCAGTCAGTGGGAGACTTCTATACTGACCCCAATTAAGCCTAACGGGGACATATGCATCTGCACAGACTACACGTGCACCATAAACAAGGCACTACAGCAGCATATTTACCCTGTAGCAGTGGTAAGCCACTTCTTCGCCTGGCTCCAGGGAAGCCAAATCTTCGCTAAGCTAGACCTTGCCCAGGCCTACCAGAAGCTACTGGTAGACAATGCTACCGAAGCACAAACAATAGTCATGCACAGAAGTGCATTCCGCACCGAATGCAGTTGTGGGTAAACATAGCA
>JANHFQ010005425.1:32302-45059 GCA_032468035.1 Aparallactus werneri | reverse complement strand
TCGAACCACCAAACTGCCGACCTTTCTGATCGACAAGCTCAGTGTCTTACCCACTGAGCCACTGCGTCCCTATCCTTGACCCAACTACAGTACAAATCCACTTCCTTGGTGACATGGTAAAACTACACAATGGACAACCAAGCAAGTTAAGTATGCCATGTGAATGGAGCCATACAATTACAGTCATTTTAATAAAAGTTTAGGCAACCTCACTTTAGTTAAATCTGCATCAACATCTCTTCAACAAACTGCGGTTATTGAAACCAACTTATTTGTTATTCTTTGCAATCCTTTTTTCTTCAAATCCCAGGTCACAGAAGAAAATATTTTAAATGTTGGAACTTCTCCATTTTACTCAGAAGTAAGCCCAGAGTTATCTTTTGTGTGCTGTTTAGTTATCTTTTGTGTGCTGTTTGTGGGCAAGACACCTAACACCTGCTCAGGTGGATACTCTGAGGCTTGTAGAAAGGACACTTGAAAAGTTTTTAGATAAACTCGCAAATATACAGAACATAGAAACAACGAATAAGCATTCCATTGGAGAACACATAGCTAGGCACACATACAACACTGGAAGCCAATCATCTGAAGGAGAAATGCAGTTGTTGCTTATTTGCAAACTTTGTGATCAGGGAATCCAACCCTTTTGTCTTTTTGCTTTTCTACAAACAACTCTTGAGTCCGGCCAACAGGATGTCAATGGCCATCTGAGTTTACCAGTTGCATCATGAAGGACATACCTGCACAGCCAAAGCTAAGATAACCAATTACAAAGTTACTGACGTTGCTTCTCAATGCAATAAGGAGAAATTTCTTGACAGTGAAAACAAGCAATCAAACAAGCTTGCCTCCTGGATTTGTGGGTGCTCCATTGCTCGAGGTTTTCAAGAAAAGATTGGACAGCCATTTCACAGATTGACAGAGTTGGAAGGGACCTTGTAGGTCATCTAGTCCAACCCCCTACTCAAACAGGATAATTGCCTCTACCTAGGATCGAACTTGCAGCCTCCTGATTGCGAGGAGAGAGCTTTAGGCCATCTCTCATTGTCCAGGATGGTATAAGATCTCCTGCCTTGGGCAAGGAATTAGATTAGAAGACCTTCAAGGCTCCTTGCATTCCTATTATTCTATATTTCTATGTCTTTATAGTTCTGTGTTGTGTACATATTCTATGCAAGGTGATGAAGCTAAAGCAAACCCTGTTGACTCCAGCCCCTCAGATCAAGATTAAGCAATTTATGGAGGTTACTTAGGAGACATCTTTGCAGCAGATGAAAAGGTCAATGCACTCACTACACAAAGAGTGCAGATGACAACATGCAGACAACCTAGCCTGCGTTTGAAAGCTAAACTGGGTTTGGGTCTGAGTAGTAAATGGATGGGAGTAATTATCAAAAAATCTAAACTTGCAGGTGCAGATTTACAAGGGAAGAAAGTTCTCAAAGAAGGCAATAGCAATCCCATGAAGTTATCCGTTTGTGAGTGTGATCTCGAGGGAAAAAATGTAATTTAAAATGTACTGTAGCTTTTAGAAATACAAAAGTAAGCACTTTGGTGGGCTTTACTCCCAAGTAATTGAGAAGTTTAGGTAAAAGCTGGCTCAAACTGTGAGAGGGATCTTGGAGTCTTAGTGGACAATCACTTAAATATGAGCCAGCAGTGTGCTGCAGCAACCAAAAAAGCCAATGCAGTCCTAGGTTGCATTAATAGAAGGATAGAATCAAGATCACGTGAAGTGTTAATACCAATTTATAATGCCTTGGTAAGGCCACGCTTGGAATATTGCATCCATTTTGGTCGCCATGATATAAAAAAGATCTGGCCAGTGGGACCACCCTGGAAACAGTGAAGGACCAACTTGTGACCCTCCCAAGCTCCGTATTTATTGGCAGAGGATTGCCGGAGGCCATTGCAGGCAAAAACAGAGCTTGGGAGCCCGTTTTCACTGGCATGCTTTGGCTACCACAGGCGCCTCCAACACAAGTGACGTTGAGTTGGCCATGCCCACCCTGGCCACACCCATCCCATCCCCCCTGAAGTCAGACACAACCCTGATGCAGCCCTCAATGAAACCAAGTTTGATACCCCTGCTCTAGAAAGAGTGCCGAAAAGAGTGGAGTGGAGGATAAAACATACAAAAAATGGCTGCAGGAATTGGATATGTCTAGTGCAGTGTTTTTCAACCACTGTTCCGCGGCACACTAGTGTGCCGCGAGATGTTGCCTGGTGTGCCGTGGGAAAAAATTGAAAAATTCGAAAGATTTTTTTAAAAGTCCTTGGTTGGGTAGCCGCAAGCAGTGTTTTAAGAGGGCTACGAAAGGAAGGGAGCCGTTAGCCTTCTCTTTCTTAGCGTCTCCCTTCAATTCCGACAAGCCCTCCGCCTCCCCCCACCCCCAGTGAGACTCCGCAATCTTCTGGCGAAGTGGAGCCACCGGGCATCGCGGCTTCGCACCTGCCGCCCACCTTGCGTGAGCTTTCCCTTGCCAAAGAGCCAGACGCTCTTTGCGCCGAGAGGGCGGAGCGGGGCGTTGAAGGAGGAGGAGAAGTAGCACCCAGGAGGCAGACTAGGGCAGGCCGCACTGGGATACGGTGGGCAGAGCTCGCGTCTGCCTCCTCTCCCCCCCCCGCCTCCACTCCCCATAACCATGTTCGTAGGGCGAGTCCTCTGAGCCCGGCGCTTTTAGAAACGCAACCCGACGGAGAAACCGCCTACAGCAAACGAGGCTGACAAAGGCGGGAGGGGGCCTTTGGGGGGAGGACAGGCGTGTCTGTTTGGGTCTGCGGGAGCGCGAACAAGGTCATGTCGCTGTGGCCGAAGAAAGCTTGCAGCAAGGCAAAGCGGAGTTCGATGTAAGAGAAGAAGAAAACGTCGCGCGTTACCGAACAACGGATTTAAGGGCGTGAATTATGGATGGAGCGATACTGGCCTTTGGTTTCGGTTTTGATAAATGTTTGAGTGGAACTCCTGGCTCCATGTCCACCAGGCACAATAAGTGAATTAAATTGCAACAACCGCTGTGCTTGCTTATTTATTGGCTTGATCAAAATAGAGTATGCCCCCTTCCCTCCCCCTGTTCATTTAGTTTGCAATGTCTGTAACATTCTTTTTTATTTTTACACACAAGAGCAAGTTCAATGGGCAGATCATAGCAAAAGTAAAACACAAATGACAAAACCAATGGCTGTGGTGGAATTGCTGTGCATTTTTGTCCCTGGGAGAAGACTTTCATGGGGTTGAGAGGAGGAGGAACAAGATATCCACAATAAACCTGATTGAATATCTGCATCAACCTAATTTACTCTTAAAATGTATGGTAAAATTGCTCTAAAGCTGCAAGTACTACCTTCTGGCCTCTGGAAGTTTGTGTTCAAATTAATTTTTAGGTGGACCTATAGAGAATTTATTTGAAAAGCCCACTTCAGTATAAGAACAGCTGTAAGTCTACATATTTCCTAATTGGGTTACTAGAGTAAAATATATTTACTTACTTTGAGTTAGAATTTTTAATTGGTGTTTTGGAATTCTGTACTATGAAACCCAGAAGTTCTAAATACTACAGTAATAGTCCTTGATTAATGACCAAAACAAAGACCAGAATTTCCTGAATTGCTAAGCAAAATGATTCCATTGCACCTGATTTTATGACCTTTTTAGCCATGGTTGTTAAGTGAATCACTAAAGTAAAATGAATCATGCAGTCATCCGGGAAGATTGTGTGGACTTGAGAACACTGCAGCTGTTGTGAATACATGCTGGTTGCCAAGTGCCTGAATTTTGATTACTTGACCATGGGGATGCTGCACTGGTTGTAAATTGCTCCCCTTTCCCTAACTTTGAACTGTTGCTAAAGGAATGGTTGTAAGTTGAGGTCTACTGATACACCTGTTGAAGAGAAATGTAAATAATTTGAAGAACAATTGCAGCTGTCTAATATTACTGAAACAGTAATGAGATCAAGTTTTATATTGATTTCTTTTTTTGATAACTAACTCTTTGTTCAACCTACATTTGCAGTAAACTGATATCATATCTTTGATGCTCTATCAGCCATATCCTGGAGGGGAGTTCAACTGATCTCTTGTGGAGATTATCAATTCCAGAATTTTATTTGGGGAAAAAATAATACTCTTTAATAAACTCGTATGTGTGTATTGAGGCATCAATGTAGCCCAGCCTGCTTTGCCTCATTTATATTATCCAGAAAATAATGAGGAATCTTGAATTGGGTTTTAGTTACTTTTTCCTGTCAGCCTTTTCTCTGCACCCTGCTTCAGTTCCCTTATAGATGATTTTTTGTCCCCCTGACTGCTTACGTATTGTGGGACAAAGCCTTTAATACAAAGCAGAAAAATTGGTCATCTTGCCAGTAACAAGTAGCATACTACAAAATCACTGCATTCATTTAGTGGCAGAGTATGAGTTTATGCAATTGTGACTAATTTAGCCAATTATGGCCTATTTGTTATGTGAGCATTGCTAAGCTCCCATAAGATTATACTTTAAAACTGATTCTTTAAGTGATGTCTTGCTACACATGAACAGTAAAATGCAATTCAAGACCTGGTTTACTGCCTGCTGTAAAATACCAGTCCAGGAATATGTAATATTGTAATAAAGAGATTTGAAGCACATTTCAGAATGTATTTCCTCATGCAATAGGCAGTTGGAGAGATTAAGGCTGATTCTTAGTATATTTAAATTGACTACGAAACCTTCAGATTCAAAGGGAGAAGATGTTTCAGAGTGCCTATGGATGCAGACATAATTCTAAGTCATTTAAGACATTGACCCCAGCTTTTTTCAGGCTCTATAAATATGCCTCCACACACACACCCCTCCAGCTTCCTCTGTTGAAGGTTTCTATAAGAGGAATTGACCACAAGCCCACAATTCATATCCCTTTGCAGCTCCACTGGGATGCTTAGGCTGATTATGTGGCATAGGATGAAGAAGAAAGTGCCCCTATCCAAATGCAAATAATGACTAATGACAAAAGGTGCTTTTCTGAAATACTGGGAAGGTACCAATTTGCTTGCTCTCATTTTAAAACATCAGGGAACACAAGAATGCTCTACTTAATCTAATCTAACCAAACCAAAGTTTTGCCTCTCTAACTGTACACAAGCTCTAGTTTAGTTGATTACTGATGGAGGATTCTGCTTATGCACATGGGATGGGTGGTTTGCAGCATGAAACCATGTGTGGATTAGGGGGTGGGAATAGAGAAAGTCTTTAATTAAATCTTCAAGGCTGAACCTTGTTTCTCTCGACTAACTTAAACCAAATCATGTAGCCTTCAAGGGAAAAGGAAACAGCTAATTGGAGCACGGGCAGAAAAATATTTCAGAAAAAGAATCTTTGAGATCTTTGCATTAGAAGAAAGATTTACCAATTGTCTTCATACCTCAACCATGGTTTGTTGAAGTATCTGAGTTTATGCAAGTATCAAAGCATATTATGGTAAAGACATGAAATAATGTATTGTCAATAACTGTGATTCTATGTTGATATAATTTGCTTACTAGCTTATCTACTCGAACTAATATCTGAGGATAAACAATTACTGGGGTTTATATCTCTATACATTTCAAAATTTATTACAAAATGGAAGAATGGAGGGATAGGTTGACAGCAGTCCCTCTATTACTGTTACAGTAGCTTGGCACGTTTGGTCTGAATGAATGTTTATATGAACATTCTTCATGCCCATTTTTGAATGATATCCTGCAGATATCACTCTTGCTATTTCCATGCAATCAACTTAATAGTAAAAAAAAGCCATGTTGAGCCAAGTGTGGGGGGGTTGGCAAGGTGGTGGGACTTTAAAAAAAACAAAAGGGTGACTACAACCTTGAAATTAAAGTCACTTTCTTGTTTATTTATTTATCCTTTTATTATTTTTACAAATAACTCAAGATGGCTAATATATCCAACATACCTTCCTGTTCTGATTTTTCCCACAACCACAATCCTATGGGCTAAGTTGGGCTAAAAGAGAATGAATGGTCTGAAGTCATCCAGATGGCTTTCATGGCTAAGGTGGGACTAGAACTCACCAGCTCCCAGTTTCTAGCCTGGTGCCTTGATAACTAGACCCATTGGTTCCCAGCAAGGTGAGACTTCACAAGGAGTGAAAGACTCTCATTTGGAAGCAGGGCCTTATGCAGAGCTTCCTGCAACCCAAGGCAGATGAATTATCAGAGAGCTCAAGGCAGAACAATCTGCCAATGTTACCAGAACTGAGGGCAGAGAAAAGGAAGAGGGAAATCACAGCAGCGCTATTCCTTCCTCTTCTTCAAGACATGTAACCATTTAAAAGTTACTGGTTTTGTCCTGACATTGCTAGACTGTATGGCCATGAGAGGGGAACAAAGAGGTAGGTTTTGTGTCACTTTTTGCTGCCATCTAGTGATTCCCCCTAGAGTGGGGAACGATTAGCACCTATGTGCCAGGGGAACCTTTACCTTTAGTGATTGCCCAGAATTTCACAGCCTTTTATTACTCCAGCTGATCAGATTGGTTGAAAGACGGGGGGTGTTTCTCAATGTTCCCATCTTTAAGTTGGGTGGACTTCAACTCCCAGAATTCACTGGCCAGCATTTGAAGTAGACAAGGTTGAGAAACACTGAAATTTGATGATGTAAAATATTGAAAATAAATCTGAAATATCAGATGCAAAGCCTTCTCAAACCACTGTGTATTGGATCCAACCACTGTGTATTGGATCCAACCCCCAGGACAGTTTTTCCTCCCTGCTCAGCAGGATTTAAGCTAGTTTGTTAATTTCTATGGGTTTACTGGACATATAAAAAAGCTTTAATCCTATTCCTGCTAACCATGTCAGTACCAGAATCTAACTACAAGTCCTGCTGAATTTAACTGTGTGCTTTTTGCAGGCCACTTGGCAGAATTATATCAATTCTAATATAGGGCTGTTTAACTTGATAGGAGACAAAGCCTTCTTTGTTAGTTTTCATTTCTAGTTTAAACTAAGACAGAAATTTAATATAACATGTACTGTCTCTAGTAAAATGGAAGGATTTAAAGCAGAAGATCTGAAATCTCTGGAAGAATAAGAATTCTTAAGACTTTTTAGTAAATGGATATCTACAGTGAGAAATATCAAGTGCTGAAGGGTCAAGATGCACCAAGAATTTCATTTCCTTCTCTTCTGCTCTGATATGACTCATCACATACCTTCGTTAACTTCAGAAAAGAGCAAGCAGTCCAGGCATGTGTGGGTCTGAATGTAGAGTGCCAATATCTTAAGAATAAGGAAGGGCTGGGATCCTACAACATACAATCCTCTTGTTTAGTTTGATTAGGTAGATGGCACAAACTCAGATATAATGCTTTAAAAATCATTTTCCATGGCCCTGTAAATTCTGCCAACTGTAGTTTATTCAATAAAGCATGGTCAGGCAAAAACTGGAGTTTAGCAGGATGTGTCGATTCAACCAGAGAACCACACATCTTACTTCTATGCCCCTCATACCCTAGTACTGTATGCAATAAGTCTTTAGAACAGGCAGCCTCTTTGGAATGGTGGTTGGGAGATGGTTGGAATGAGCTGGTGATTAGCCTAGTTCTTCATCGCTTTCAGTGCATGTGGTAAGACTGGAATCAACTTGAGCTAGATGACATTGATAAGCTGAGAAATGGTAAAGCAAATCTTTTGTCTCTAGCAAATGATGGCACTTCTCCAGATAAGATGCTTTGCACCCAAGGCCAATAGAGCTATTTGAACACCTGTAGAAGAAAACTCACAATGTGATTCCATCTGTTCTCTACTCCTTACAAGTAACGGTTATTTACTGACTTCCATTTTGTGAAACTTAATACCAGCTGCCCTAAGGCCACTGCCCATTGCCGCCTCTTAACCTAATGTTAGGGCTGCCCCTGCCTGACTCATGAAGTGACTTTACAGCCATTCCAGTAGTCACCAGAGCAGCTGTGAATTACGCAGCCAGCTGAGCAGTTCAGCCCTGATTTCTTTCTCTGTGGGATGTTTCATGCACTCTTTAGCTGAGAAAAGCACTCCTTGTTTAGTGCCAGTTCTGCTCCATTAGGGATCTGCAGAACTTGGCCTGGAATGACTGCAGACATTTTTATTTCCTGGATCTACACAGTTGTTTCTAATGAATTGATAAGTCAGAATCATTAAGCATTTGCTCCTTTGGAGAGAGCCATGCCAGCATGAAAAAGCTGGATGAGGGCTGTTGCATTACAAAAAAATCATAGAACAGCAGTAGGGAAGTGCACAGTTGAGCAATTTGTAGTTGTGTTAAGCTCTCTCTCAATCTTTCCCTTTTTGGGGCTCCCACCCTTCCCTTTTTTGGGCCAGTTTCTGTTGGCATAGCAATAATGAAACTTTGTAGTTACATAGAATGTTTTTTGCCAGATCAAAGTCTGCAGGGTACTATTAAAACCTAAATAAGTGGGCAATGTAAAAGCATTCCTTCCTTCTTTCCACACCCTTCCAAGTTTCAGAATGTACAGGATCTCTTGCAATCATATCTTATTTATTGACAAGTCCTCAATTGTAGTTCGGTGAGAAAGTTCACCTACTTCTTTATTTCAGAGTTGCAAAGTCTAGGGGACATGTGCTTTTATCACAGACTGGAATAATGTCAGGAATAATGTCACTGCTGAATTGAGGTTGGACCTGAACTATAGCTTGATGACCTTTTAGAAAAGAAAGCTAATAAATTATTTGCTTGCCCTGCTTGGGGAGTCAATGTTATCTTTGTCAAACCACTTCAAAAATACCACCTCTAGTAGGATATTGTATCTTTCATTCCAACTGACTCTAAAAAGCTATTTGTCAGTTACATCTTTACAAAGAAATCATCAAAGGTTTGTATCGTTCCCCCTTTTTTTCTTACAAGTGATTTGGAGGTAGCTGATTATGTCCAAAGATCATGATATTTGACATTAATTTTGTTTTACTGATATGTGAGTCCAGTTCTGGAAACTGGACTAGATCCCTCAGCCACTTCAGGGGACCTTTGACTTTGCTTCTTCATAACTACTAGAGGTTGGCAGCTTGAAACATGCAACTTCTTCGTGGGAAAGATTGCCAAGTGCTAAATCTAGGAAATCAACATTGCAAAGGCAGCACGGCTCTTTTAAAATGAAGTGTGTTTATTTCCTACAACTCACGTTAAATTTATACTTTTCAATAGACCGTCTTGATATTGGGAGGGATTGATCTTTCTGTGTGTGTGAGTGCGCGCGCGCGCGCGCCTGTGCATGTATATCAGACTCTAGTTGCCATGGATGTGCGGTAGTTGATCCAGTTTTTTTTTAATTGCTCAAAATGACTAGGAGGAGGAGAAGAATCTATCTTGCCCACCTCCGTCCTCGAATAAAAATAGTTGACTGCTAAGTTGATACTCACGAGTATAACTGGTTGGGGAGCAACCAACGGCTCCGGTGCACCGGAGCTTCCAGGGTCCATGTTCCTCAGTCAGTCCCCGGGTCAGCGAAGAAATACTTTACCACTTAGGCTTGGCTAGCACACGCCGCGTTGAAATCTGGGTTTGGGCAAATGCTCAACAGATGAGAGGCAACTAAAGCGGCCAGAAACCGACTCCAGCTCTCGAAAACTGCCAAAAGAGACATAAAGCCGCATTGTCAAAATCATCTGGAAAACAGGTTTCCCTATTGAAGTCGCTCAGTGTTAATTACAGCGATCTGGAAGCCTCTGAATTTAAACGTCTGGAACCGGCTTTCCCTGCGCTCCCGCCCCCTATTTTCCTGGGGTAAATGGACAGGGCGCGCTGTGCCCCGGCGGGGTGGGGGCTAGTTGGTTAGTTCACGTCCGGGTTTTTTTGCCCTACATGCCTAGACATCCGTAATTTGTGCCCACGGAAGGCTCGCCCAGGATGGCGGCTTATTTTCTTATAAAGAAAACGCAGGTCTCCCTTCCTTTTTGCCTTACAAAATGATTCGCATTATGTATGCTACATTGGGCGATCTAATTTCTTCGTGATAGTCAGCTAATTGCTCTGGCAGGTAATTAGGAGAGGTTTTACAACGCGAAAAGGGGCTTCCTCTTTTTTCTGCCCCCCCCCCCCTTTCCCTTTATTTTTTCCTGTTTTACAATGCCCCTTTGGATTATTAGATGGCCCTGTAAATTATAATATATCTGTAAAGGGGCGGTAGGATGGGGATGGTGGTTATGGCGGAGGGGAAATCTTTTCAATAAGTTTTCCTAGTGCTATCCAGTTTGCTCTTGCTCTCCCTCTCTTTTAATGGACTTTTTTTTTCTTGGTTTAGCTTTTTCCTGGCCTCGAATTATTCTAAAGCACGCGATCTGAAGCCCATTTTGTTCGTGCTCAGTGGTCCAGAATAACTTGCCCATAATGGGCCAGGTTTGAAGCGAGCTTCCTAAGCGATGGCAATCTCTACGGAGCATGTGGGAAAAGAATGGCTTAAACGAGGACATCTGTTCGGCGCTGCTCACCCCCACCTCTGCTCCTTAGCAGGCCAGGCTACGGGAACAACCGACCGCCATTTCCCCCACTCCTTGCAGAGTGCATGCAGAGTCACGATTCACACGTTGCTTCAGGTGGGGAAAGGGAAAAACTGAGTTCCAATGCAAGGGGGGGGGATGAGTATTGTATTAGGGCAAAGGATCAGTCCTACAACTTTTGGAAACGGAAGTGTGGATACTTGGTCGGATATGTAGGTATTTTATACAGTCGCCCATCCATCTTCTGAGCCCTGTAACTTAAGAACCGAGATGGTCGCCCCTTTTCCACGCCTCGGGTAAAATTTCATTTGCCCCAGGTCACAGTTCAGAGCTGTTTGACAGCCTTCGAGGGCGCTACAATCTGGATAAAGACCTGCGCCGTCTGAGGTTAGAGGAACTGAGTTGTACAGTGCAGACCAGATCCGGAGAAAAAGCTTAGCTGCTAGAAGAAAAGGCTGTGAATTTGGGCTTATTTAGGTGGGAGAACGTTTCATTGATCTCCATAGGAATCCGGTAGAGTGCGCGGCGCCAAGTGGCTAATATTGTATTTGCTGCGCACCATTAGGCGCCAGCTGGTGGGAGAATGTTTGCATCCCTCACACTATTTTGTTATATATTTTAGACCCCTCTGCCCGGTCTTTCGATGCTTGTGAAAGTATTCTCCAATACACGAGCGTTTAAACAACCGCAGCAACAGCTTCAGCGCGCCACCGTTCAACTCCGAGACCCTTTTAAATTATTGGTAATTAAACGCTATTCCCAAAGTAACATTCATCTTCAAGTAAGCACGATTGCAACTGTCAACCGTCTGGAGGAGATGTGCGGTAATCTGGGAGCCTGACCTCCAGGAAGAGGGGGGGTGAGGGGCGACAGGAAAAAAAATCAATATTGCTGAGGAGACGGATTTTGTAGCTTTTAAACTCTCTAGCGAGAAACGGAAGTATAAAAGGAACAGGAGGGGGGAGGATAAACCGGACTTTTCTTCAGGGGTGGGGGGTAGGTGCAAGGCACGCTTGCGATTTTCTGAGATAGCCCTTTCTCCCCGTCTTTCTCCGCCCTGAGGTCCTAAACGAAATGGTAGGCGACGGCGAAAGTGGGTCAGGGCAGTGTTTCCAAACTTGTTTCTCTCACTTGTTGCTATTTGAGGCCCCAGGTGTGTGACGGACTTCATCTCTTCTTCCCTCTCCCCGCTATCGCCGCTGCCGAAGGGGGGGGGTCCTTTCGGGTAGGGTAAGGTTTTCTGGAATGGGGGAAGCGACGCCTTCCTATGTTCCCCTAGGACGGCTCCTCAGCGACATCTGGCAGTTATGGGTCTGGAAACAAGCGAGGGAAACTGGTTTGGGACAGCCACGACCGACACGTTTCCCCCAGATAAGGGACACCAACCCACCCTATGTCTGTTCTGTCAAGCCCCAAAGCGACACCTGGAAAAAGACATTTCAGCGGAAAAAGAAAGAAAAAAGGATAATCAGATATTCCGAGGTCTGGGCTCCTCCTCGAGTGACCCTCTGATCTCAGCCACGCCCCTCCGGCGAAATACGTGCAGGACTGGGGGGGAAAGAGCGACCCCCTGGGAAAAGTTCAAGATTGTAACGAAAAGGTCCCCTTATGGGTCAGGCAGTCGAGGATGGAGGGGAGGACGCCGATTCACCTGCAAGAAAGAAACGCATTCGTTTTTTCCTCCCATGGCAATATAGGTGCGCGTTTAGACGTGTGTGCCTGCATACCCGCATCTTCTTTTTTTTCCTAAGAAAGTCTTGCTTAAATCGCCGTTGCCGTTTAACCAGGTTAGCTAGTTGAATACTGAAAGACCAGCCAAGGGAACAATGAAAACGGGCAGCAGAAATAATGGAGCAAAGGCTTTTCGATCCCTGAAACATTGAGCACTTCCCTTCCTGCAGGCCACCTCAAACTCCCATTGATTTTGTGGAAGAGAGTTTAAGGAAGAATTTCAGATGCGCTAGTTGAAATCAAGGGGCTTAAAATTATTTGGATACTGGCATATTTTTCTTTAGCAATGACAAGGAAAAAATAATACTGAGAAAAATGCCTTTACTTATATAGGTATAAGTTATAGGTTATTGTTCAGCTTTCCTGTGGATTTCTTTGGCACATTTCCTTAGACAATTCCCAGGTGAAATGAAAAAAAATAAACTTAGGCAGAAGCAAAAGGTTAATGCGGGTGGAAGTGAAAAGAAGATTAGCTTTCTTTCTTTCTTTCTTTCTTTCTTTCTTTCTTTCTTTCTTTCTTTCTTTCTTTCTTTCTTTCTTTCTTTCTT
>JANHFQ010005419.1:41895-54912 GCA_032468035.1 Aparallactus werneri | reverse complement strand
AAGCCCCTTTGCCTCGACAAGGCAGCGATCCATAAAGGGGAACATATGTGGGTATATACATAATTATTTATTTATTTATTTATTTTGTCATGTTCATGTAGTGTATATTGGAAGTGGCGACCCTTTGAGAGCTGTATACAACAAAATTTCATTTTAATGTATGCCAATTAGTGTACATTCAAAGTGACAAATTTATTATTCTATTCTATACTCAAGCCTGATTAACAGTTAATTAATTGGGACAAATGACACAATACATTTCAACTTTGAAAATACTGAAGTATAATTTTGAAAAATGGAATCAGAAGTTGTGGTCAACAGAGTTAATAATCGTAATTGCTTCTATGGATAAACTCCACCCAAACAGTGCTATGTATGAAAGGTCAGATGAGGAACAGTTTTTAATTTTTTAATACAGAAATGGCATTGCAATAGCTCTATGAATGATGGGTTACAAGAATGACATGGAAAAGGGGTATCTCAATGGATATACAAAAGAAAATGCTTTTAAAATAAAAAAGAAATACAAATTATAAACTGAAAGAATGACCTAGATTTTTCTTAATTAAATATCGAAGAATATGGTGTAATGATATTGTTGATGTAACCTTGGTTGAAAACTTTCAATTTACTGAGGTGCTTATTTAACAGAATACAGAATACTACTTTACCACTAGTAGACGTAAAGATGCCCTTGAGTTGAACTCAACTCTTGTTGACTGCATCAAGAAAACTGCAGTTTTTGAAAGTGTCATGAAAATGGTTTCCTTTTTGCTTCTCTGTGAATACACCCAAGCCATTAACAGCTTTTAGAGACAGATGTTTGTCTTGCAAAGGACAAATAAAATTGATTATAAAACCCACATATTAAAATGTTATCTTCTGTTCCGTTGGGGAAGGAACAGAAAAAGTACTCTATTCTTTTTGTTCTTCAGGATGAAAGAAAGAGCTTAAATTCATCAGCTTTTCAATCAACAGATTAAAACAAATCAAACAAAAAGGAAGGAAGGAAGAAAATTCTACTGTATTGCTCCTTGTGATCAACTAGATAAAAGGTACCAAGAATCATGCCTTTTACAGCTGAATCTCTAACAAGGAAGCATAAAATTTCCATAGAAAACTATTTTGACATGCCTGATTTCTACAGATTTAACATTCTGATTAGTTTAATAAAAATATGATTATTGGCCTATTGAATATTTATGTATCTTTTCAAAAATAAATTAAAAGGTTCAGCTAAGCATAAATGTTGTGCTCAAAATATAAGACTCCTTCATGTGATGTGCCACAGTAGTTGTGCTCTTAAGGAAATTTACTTGGGCTGACATAGTGATATTGTACTGCAATTTATAGCAGAATGTGTTCATCCCAGCTAACTAGGTATAGGATGTTTGCCTAAGCCCTACTAATGTACTAGAATATTGAGGCTGAGAAGGTTTAGATGGGAGAAAGTACATTGAAGTTAAATACTAGCAAATGGAATATCCTTTTTGTCCAAACAGTGTTAATAACTGCTCTTGTTTAGACTATGGATGGGATTGTATTTCCTTCAAAAGTCTTGAACTTGGGAGCTCATTTGATCTCACAACTACTGGGGGATTTCTAGTGAAGATAGTTAGGGAGCTCTCAACCAGCTTTGATTAATGCTCCATTTAGAGTGGAAGGCAACTCATGTCCTGATTACCACAATATTAGGCCACTGAAATGTATTTGGTATAGAATTGCCTATGAAGGCTACTCAGAAACTGCAGGTGATGCAATATGCATGGTGGCAGGTGAGAATTACAATAGCCCTGTAATATCTTGTGTTGTGGGCACTTCATTGCCTTTTAACAGGTTTCCATGTTCAACTAAAAATGGTTGATTTAAAATGATAAAGCTCTTTATGGTTTGGCTCCCATGTAGGCTGTTCTATAAAGCTTCTATATAACTTCCAGGACCACTTTATTCTTGGGACATCGGGAATCTCTTCATTCATATCATGAAGACAGTGAAATCTTGGAAAAGTTTCTGTATAGAAAATAGCCTTGTGGGACAGCCTTTCCCTAGCATTTCAGACTGATTTTCTGTAAGATTTAAAAAAAAACATTTTTTCTGTACGGCTTCTGGATTACACACTAAGTTTTCTTTAGGTTGCTTTATATTACTATTTGTAAATGTTTTGTATGGATTTTATTATGCTGATACTATTAGTAATTCACTGGGAGATGTCTACTTTATTATGGAGATGTGTGATTTATCATCATCTTTATCATCATCTTCCTTATCCCTTTTAAAAAATCAGGCCACAACCTCTCCAAAAAACATCAAGTTTTCCTTCAAAATAAAAGTAAATAACTAAAATGTATGGCTTCACCTACTCATATGATAAACTTGTATTCCTGGATACAATAGCATGGATTTCAAAGGGATAAAATATTTGAACTGTTAGCACCAAATAATAGCCTGCTCCTGACTGATGCCAGTTTATATATTCTTAAATGCCAGAGAGAGCATATATTTGGGGACACAGTTTTCCAGAACAGGAGGTTTACTATAGAGTCTGATTTCTGGTCTCTGCCTCAATAGCATTATGTCATCTCTTGTTATCGTTATAGAACTCATTTTGGACTAGGGAAATGCAAAGGATTAATTAAGTTTTCTGTCTCTATGTATAAGGTGACTTTCAACTGCTGAGAAGTAGCAAGGGTTGTTGAGCCCCTGGTAGGCCCCTAGTTCTTTAAACTGGAACAGTGTTTGGGCCTTAAAGAATCCACACTTCTTCCAGGCTCTGGGCTAGGGTGGTTGCAATGGTATGTGAGAATGACCTTGGGAGACAAGAGGGAGAGCCATAGACTGGACAAGCAGCGAGTAGCAGATATTTCAGCATACAGAAGGAGGAAAAATATGGAAAGAGATTCAGAAGGGCCTTCCCTACTTTTCCTTTTGAGGGGAGAAATACTATCACTCTTCAAAGACTTACAATAAAGATAAAGCTGGTGCCCTTGGTATGCTTCTTGTATGGACTACCTCAAAGGGCTAGCAGTGTTGTAGCATCTTGTTGAGATTGAGATGTTTGTTACTGCTGACCACATTCACCATCTTCTTTAGTGTTTTATGTTCTACTGTGATTCAATGCTTGCTGTTTTGTTTTTATTTTGTGAGGCATCTTGAGATAATTGGATTTTGGGTAATATCTAAGTCAGAACAAACAAGCAAATATATACATATACACATACATATATACATATCATAACTTAACCCGACTCAACTCAACCCAATCCAACCTAAGATAGCCTAACCTAACCTAACCTAACTCCAGGCCTTAGAAAATTGAAAGAAGCTACTGTAAGTCAGGACTTTTGAGTGCCTTCAGTCCCCTGATGGCATCAAAGTGTTATAGCACCAAGCAAGGAATATGGCACCATTGGTTTATTCAGCAAATCTGCAGTGAGACAGGAGCTAAAAGATAAATTGGAGATTGCCAGTTTAGATTCTGGATCCACATTTAATACCTCATAATTTGTTCTCAAGGAAATCTTAGAATAAGTTCAAATCAATGCATAGTAGATGACACTTATATACAGGAGTAAGCTATAAAAGAGTGACGATGAAATTGTGAACAACAGAGATGAGGTAAAATATATACTTTTAGAAATACTAGGAAAAAAATCCAAAAATCTAAACTAAGAACAAAGTCCAGGTATAGATAATCAGTACCAAATCTTTAGCATAACACTACAAATACAGATGTGATGACAATATATTCATTTTTTTAATTAAAATGTCCCTAATCTGGTACCTTGCTGCTAGTAATGCTCTTTTCCTCCACCTTTGCTAGCAACAGAGTCTTCTCCAGTTAAATCTTCATATTATGTGTTTGAAATATGACAATTTGTTTCTGGTCATTTTTGTCTCCAGTGAAAACTCTGAATTGATTTATTTGATAGTCCATTTGTTTTCTTTCTTTGCTATGCATGGCATTCTTGGGTCTCTTTTCCAACACCAAAGTTACATTCTTACATTTACTTTCTATGATTCTATGAATATGTTAAGATTTATTAAAGCATTGCACATTGGTACTGGATAATTCTCCCTGCCACTTTAATAAGTCAACATTGATGTTGATGATTGTAGGATATTATAAATGAAAGACTATGGAAGACTAGGAAAGAGCCATCTATTGCATTCTTAGTGAATGTCAATTTGAGTGTGTGGTGTGTGCATTATTCTTTCCCCATGTGCCCTGATTCTATTTCATTTGCATGCATAATGTGAAAGAGGCTGCAAAGTAAAAAGTCCAGAGATCTTTCCTGATTAACTGCATATTAGAAGATCAACGTCTTGTTCTAATTCATGGATGAAATGCTTTGGAAAGGCTTCAAGTATTATCTGACATGTTGCTAAAATGTTAAATGCAATGACATGTCACTTGGCTTCTCAAGTGTTTTGGACATATAAGGTTTCCTTAGTAAGACCCACCAGAATTCACCACAAATCTCCATCTTAACTTTTTACTGCCACTTCTTGCATGGAATATAAATTATTTCAGCATCCATTTGCAAAGATATAAAGAACTGTCCCTTTCAGAAGGTAACTTGAATCTATATATCATGTTGTACTGTTGTCTTCTGAAAGCTTGGCCACCCATACCTTAATGTAAAAGCTAGAAATCTTTCAGAAGCTGGGAGTTGCATTTTCTTTATTATTTGGTAATGAAAATCGTAGTCAATGGTCAATTATGCAAAGCAAAAGTCCAAGTTTTATTTTTCATTTTCAGGCAATACATAATTTCTAAAACCTACTGGGTTTTTAAAGCTTACTGCAAACAACAGTTTCATACAGCTTTCATCTGATTCCACTCCCACTAAGAAAAAGGGTTTGCAAAAATACGTATTCCTTCTCAACTGAAATAACAATAATTTAAAAAGGAGCTTTTCTGCCTCAGAACATTTTGGGAGGGAAAAAGCTAATGATAAGAGGAGGAAGAAAAGGAAGAATAGGAACTGAGCTGTGTTTACTGAATAACAAAAACACTGCCTGAGAAAAGAAAAATGGCTTGGATCCATCTGATTACAATTTATGTAATGAATTCTGTAGACTACGAGACACCAAATTAATATTTTCTGATGTCGAATTGTAGTTATCTTATGTCCTTTCAAGGAAATTAATCTACAAAGTAAAATTGGTTTTCATGCCCCCCCTCCCAAATAGTCATGTTATAGAATACACCTGTGCCAGCAGAGGAGGCATGCTGTGGGTCCTATCAGCCCAATTATTCCAGCTAGCAGGGTCCAGGAGAAGGGCCTTCTTTGTAGTTCTGCCTGCCCTTTGGATCATTTTGCCTCCTGATATGAGGTTTGCTCCAATCAGTGGTGGGATTCAAAAAATTTCACTACCAGTTCTGTGGGCGTGGCTTGGTAGGTATGTTTTGGTGGGCATGGCTAGGTGGGCATGTGACTGAGTGGGCGTGGCCAACTCAATGTCACTCACAGCAAGGTAGGGTGGCACTTTGTGGTGAGTGATGCTGAATTGGCCACACCCACTTAGTCACATGACTGCAGAGACGGGGCAATTGTCTATGTACCTTTTCCCGCACATCCGCCTAAACTTTTCTGCCTCCATTTACAGCAGGAGGGCAGGGCAAGTGGCGACTGGGCAGGCAGGATCGAGTGGCGACCAGGCAGGTGGGGTCAAGCAGCAACCGGGGAACCATCGGGCAAGGGTGGGACCAGCCAGAGGTGGTATTTACTGGTTCTCCGAACTAGATCCTGGTTTGTGTGAACCGGTCCAAACTGGCTGAATATCACCTCTGGCTCCAATCCTCCTGATCTTTTGTAAGAGCCTAAGAACTGGGACTGCCAGTTATCTTGGAGCCCCAATGGGGGAGCATCACAGTGGAGGTAGTTGATTAATTAAGAACAGATCCCACCTACTCTCTACCTACACCCCCATCTGCCCAATGTTACCCTGTGGTGAGATGGGTGGCCAATAAATATTATAAATAAAAAAATACAGAAATAGTCTCAAATAAGTAATCTTAAAATCTCAAAGAAAAGACAGAAAATAAATGCCTTAAATAAACAATATAAATCTTATTGCAATTATTAAGAGGATGAAAACAAATGTCATATATCTGTTTTCACTTTCCTTAATACAAAGAGATTTTCATATTTACAGCTGTGTTAGTTGCTTAATTCAGTCCAATCTTATGTAGCAGCAGATGTTTCTCTCCTAGGACACAAAAAAGAATCTTCTGTGAACTCTGAATGGCATCAGAAAGGGCATCCAGGCAATAAAATGTTTAGCTCCATTTGGTTGCCCCGACTCTACTCTTGAATTAAGGCTTTACAGGGTCATAAAAAAGGGAGATTTCAATTCATAACTCATGAACTGAAGCATTCTGGGAAGGTCTCAATAAAGAATATATAGCATGCAATATAACACAGATGCATTATAAAAAAGAAAACAGGAACATAAACTATAATAAGCATAAATGCAGAAGATAAAATATTTACACTGACTTAAATATTGAACATGGGGAGGAAAGTGGTCCTACATTATAAGGCCATACAAATGTAACTGGAAAGCCTTCTTTAAATGTGAATTCCACCAATCTTAAAAATCAGAAAAGTTTTGGGAGCTTCAGGAAAAAAAGGACTACTAGAAGTAAACCTAATTTAACAATTAAGATAAAATCTATTTCAAACCAAGCTCAACTTCTGGTTACTTCCTGCACTATTATTAACAACAACAGCAATTCCCAACACTGCACTCTTGATAGTTTTCAACTGCCCAGTCCTGAAATTTCCAGATGAAATCCCATCCAAGCATCAACCAGGGGCAAACTTGCTTAGTTTAGTCAAATTAGTCAAACTTAGCTAGAAGCTTCAATGTGCCATGATTTTAAAACCCACAAAGGATTTTGCTGTTGCAATAAGCACAATGTTTTTGAACTGAGCTCAGAAAGAACTAGGAGCAATGGAGCTTATCACTGAACAAATTGCAGAGTTTCAAGGGCTGCCCCATATATAAAGCATTGTCAGAGTGTCACCTGGAGTTTATGAAAGTATAACTAACTATGGGCTGCAGCTGATGTAGTAGCCTAAGCTAGTGAATGTTGAAACATTTACTATACTACACGGAATACATGCATACATATTCTCCAGTTCATCTAAATGTAAAATAAGTCTAAAGGTAGGGTGCACGTTTTCCATCCATCCTCATTTTATCTTCACAACTTGTGAAGATAAGTTGTGTAACAACTTGTATAACAAGCAGAGCATAAATGGTTTAAGATCACCCAGCCTGAATGGAGATTAGAATTTCCTTTATTCAGGAAACAAGATGGTGGCTTACAGTGGTAAGACGCTGGGCTTGCATACCATTGAGATCGGCCACTCGGCAGTTCAAATCCCAAGAGTGAATATACCATCTCCTGCCTGGGCAGAGGGTGCTGCTTGGGCAGGGGTTGGACTCGATGACCTACAAGGTTCCTTCCAACTCTGTTAATCTATTTTCTATTATTATCTATTATTAGGTCCAACTTCTAATCACATTATCATACTGCTTCTAATGGTATGTACTACATATACTATATATCAAGCCTGAAGCAGACCTGACTGTGGGCCATGCAGATCCACTGACCAATCAGCTGCTGAATCAGGCTGGCTGAAACTGAAACTAACAGGCTTTAGCATGCGAGACAAAGGGGGTGGGAAATCTGCTTCAGTTTGAGTTTCAGCCAGCCTGTTTCAGCATGAGCAGCAGCAGCAGCTGATGGTCGGGTGGATCTAATAGCCCCAATCAGCTGTTGTGAGCAGCCCTTTGGGGCTGAAAGGCTGCTTGCATCATGCAGCTAACTTTCTAAAGAACAGGTAGGCACAGAAGGTGAAAATGGTGGGTGGGCGGGGCTACATTCAAAGTATAAAATGCACCCTAATTTTCAGCCTCTTTTAGGGGAGAAAAAAGTGCATCGTATATACTGAAAAATACAGTAAATTTTTACAACATTTGAAGACCTGGCTAATGTTTTCAAATCTTTATTTTATTCTCTATAGCATTACCTGCCCTATGGAACAAAGTTTCATCCAAGGAATGAATGACAATTTACAGTTGTTTAGACAAGCCACAAAGACCTGGTTCTTCATCTAGGTTTTTGGTAAGGAACAGTGCAACCCACTGGCTTCATCATGCTTCCCATCTTTAAAAAAACCTTTTAATGTTTGTTTTACTGATTTTATTGCAATTTCTAGGTTTGATTGCTGTGAGCCAACAGAGACATTGAAAAACAGATGGCTTACAAGTATAATAAATTATTGTGTTCATAAAATGCATAAAAAAGGACTTATACCAATGAGTTCTGAGATATTCTGGTTTGGCATTTGCAGTTTGGCTTCAATTTTTGTTAATTTAGTAAAGATACATTGAGCAACATAAACTGCTGATACAAGCCATGGTTAACTTTTAGATGCTTGCTTTAGTTGACTAAATATCTGTAGTTACTACAATAATCACAATGTTACTTCATGTTAGTCATGTTTCCAGAATATAATTATCCAACCAGGAGAGGTCAGAAACAGTCATTCTCTATTGCTACCTCATCCTTCTAAAACATGATCCATCCCACCCATTCCAAGTTCCAGCTAATTCCAAAAGCATAACCAATGTCATTTCTGTTCCATGTCCATGCTTGAATATTGATTGAAAATGGTCCAGATAATCCGCTTCATCTAGGTTCTACTGAAGCCGCTTCATGACCACTTTCTCCACAACTTTGCCTAAAAAAGAGAGGTTGGATACTGGATGGAAGTTCAGAGTATGATAGGATCCAGTGATGTACCAAAAGTAAGCAAACCATAGAATTGGAATAGGTTTGCCAGTGTTAATTTTCAATACACACACAGGGACATAGGCAACTTTCTAATTGAAGATATGCCTACATCCAGTTCTAAATATAAGCAGGTAGCAAATCAATGCTCTTTGTCTTTGACAAGCACTAGTTTTCATTTATCTGCCTGACTTGGCCTGGCCAATGACGTATTAGGGTGAATGGCGTTGCTTGTTAGTGGAAACATTGAAATTAATAGGGAATGATATTTATATGATGATATGAAAAGGATGGTGCTGAAAACCAAGAATCTCCACGTGAATGCTCATTAAAATCTTCAAGAAATTATGTATGTAAGATATAGTTGTTCTGATGTCAAATCCAATTTTAGCTAAAGTTAGTACCAACATTTTCTTCTATTTTCCATTATGTTTTTCCCTTTGTCCTTACTCATTAAATCAGAGTTTCAGAGTCAAATGTTGACTGACTGCATGCAAAAAGCTTATAATTTCCTAGGGTTCCTATCACCTAATTTTAATTGTTTTGAATGGTGTCCTCTATTTTGTCCTCAGACCCTAGACTAGTTCTGTAATTTACTTACCCTGTTATATTTTTGTCACCGCCATCAGAAATAATAATAATGATGATGCTTTTTAGCTGCTTCAAAATATGTTGAGTGGTTTCAACATGTAGATATGTTTTTTTTTCTTTTAAGAACAAAAAAGGACAGAAAATCAAAAACCCTTTGGTGCAGGTGATGCAAATAGATATATTTTTAAAAACAAACAAATAAAACTAAAGTGGGGATATGGAGGACCAAGCATTATGATGTTACATGTCAACATCCTTATCTATTATCCTGAAAGTGACATGTACACTTTGTACCTCTGCTTTCAATTTTGTCTAAGTATGAAGATTGGGAAAGAATAATAGGAATAAGTTGTTGTTTTTCCTGTTAAATACATCTCACATCTAATCACCAATGTACCTTTTGAATACAGGCCAATTTACAAAGCAATTTCAGGAGCTATAGAAATGTGCGTGCCTTAGTTTAGTGCTGGAACATTATTCCAGAGACAGGCAATTTTGGACATGTGAGGAACATTTTTTTTCATACTTTGCCTATTTGAAGACTGTAATGTAACACTTCTTTGTTTTTATTTTTAAACAATCGCTTCTTGGCCTTTTGGCTAAGATCAAGTGTAGATCAGCAAGATCTAAAACAACCTGTGGCAGAGCAGTCTCTATGAGCTTTTGAAGCAAAAATAATATTAGACATTTGCTAAACTCAATTTCATATCAACCATATATACGGACTGGAAAAATTTGACTGTTGCTAGAAGAAAGTAAAGAGGTACAGAAAATACTATCAAGTAGCCATTTTGGATTTGGCAGTCAAGATATGATATACCTCTATATACACTTCTACCTGGTCAAAATGTGTAGGAGAACATTTTAGATAATGATCCCTACATTTGGTTCTTCTTATTGCAGCTTCCATTTTGACACTGAAACTAATTTTTGGCTCAAGAATCTGGCTTTTCAGAGCTCTGCCAAGCAGAGAAACCTTAGCCATTAACTTTAAACAAAGCCTGGTGCCAAGCAGGAATATTTAAGGGGTGATTCTTCCTCCCCTCCTGCAGTGTCATATATGAAAACATTCCAGTAGAGAAAAGTTCAAAAGTTTGAAAGATTAAACCTCTGGTCCAAGGGTGAGTTTCAAATTTTTTCCCAACCGGTTCTGTGGGCATGGCTTAGTGGGCATGGTTAGGTGGTCAGTTTTTGAAAATAAAAATTATTTTTTTTTTAATGGGCCTTCCCATCGCCTGCATGGTATAGCTACCTTTATTTGCTTTGTTTCCAGCACAGCTGTTTTGCCACCTAGGGGCTTCTGCAGGAAGTTTGTTTCTTTAGAAAACAAACTTCCTGAAGAAGCCCCTGGGTGGACAAACAGCTCAGTTGTGTTGCAAACAGAGTGAATAAAGGTAGCTATAGAGTGCAGGCAGGTGGGAGGGCCCAGCAGCAAAAATATTTTTTTTTCAAAAACCAGCCAGCACAATTTACCAGTTCTCCGAACTCCCCAAAATCACAACAAACGGTTCAGCCAAACTGGGCCAAACCAGCTGAAACCCATCCCTGCTCTGGTCCCAGTGACCAACCCAGATTGGATCCTGCAACATTATTCTGGGGGACACATTCGTGAAAAAGATTAAATCTCTACTTTTCAGCAGGCATGGATAATTTTACTACTTACTTTATAAAACCAGCCAAGAATATGTATCACACAGGTAGAAGAATATATTAATTATTGAACTCAGTAGATGAATCTCCTCCTAACCTGTAGAGAAGCTTGCTCACATACAGCAGTTCATCTACAGTAGCCTGCCAGTCTCCTTAAACAGGCAACGCATATAGCACATACTTAAACACTTTTATCTCATCCTTTTAGCAAAATGCTCAAAGCAAATGTAAATGCAGTTTATTTCATCCTCTTATACATGGCTGTGTAATCTCCCCTGAGGTGGATCTCTTCTATCCTGGTGGATGTGAATCCATTCTGCCTCTCCTCTCATCTTTTAAGGCCCTTTTCTCATTAATGAAACTAGCCAGCCCCTTTGTCACTTTTGCTAAGCACTGCCACTAATTTTCCTGTTTCCTTGCACACTCCAAGTTATGCTTCCTTGTGAGCTTCAAAGGGTGGAACTCCAGCTGGGCAAAGTGCTGTGAGGAAAAAAAACACAGCTTCATGTTTTTCTCCTTTTATTTCTTGCTTTAAAGCTTTATCTCTTACTACCGCCTTATGCTGCCTTTTCCTATGCTAACATTTCCCTTTTCTTTTCTTCTCTTTTCCTACCATTACTCTGGCTATATTTTTCTTCTTCCTCTTCTTTCTCCCCCTAGAGAGGGAGGTGTCTCTGAGCTGTTGTGCAATGCAAGCTAAGCTACAAATCTTCCACGCTTCTCCCGTGGGTTTCTAAAGCCAATTTCAGAAATTGCAATCCATATTGCAATGAGTTCACAATGGTGCTCAATGTGGATGATGGAGGCAACGAGTTATATACCCCTGTTTCTTGCACTTCACATCTGTTTAGGAAAAGCAAGCTAGCATGGGCCAGTCTACCAATATCTGAATTTCCTTTCAGGGAGAAATGAGGTAGAAGAGACAGTTAGCTTAATGTGAGCCTTTCTCACTAGTACCCAAGCTTCTCCTCATTCTTATATTATATCTTTTAATGCTAAGCTGAACCTCCTCCTCCTCCTCCCCCATATTTTAGTTTTCTTCAGTTACAGAACTTTGAAACCAGTTTTTATCATACAGCTTCCTAATCGTGCATCTACTGTATTGCATTTCAATTATTTTGCAGCTGTACTGAAATTTGAGTAGGTTACTTTAAATTGCCTATGCTTGAAATATTTGAAGGACTTTCACTCTGCATTATTTAGCCTAGTAGTTAGTTTCTAGCCTGGTACCTTAACTAATGGTTAAGGTACCAGGCTAGAAACTGGGAGACCAGGAGTTCTAGTCCTACCTTATGTATGAAAGACAACTGAGTGGCTTTGGACCAGTCAGCCTTTTTCAGCTAACTCGCCTCACAAGAGTTGTTGTTGTGGGGAAAATAGGAAAAGGAGGGAATGTTAGAGATGTTCATGTTTTGAGTTACTTACAAAGTAATAAAGGCATGATAAAAATCAATCAATCAAATAAATAAATAAATGATTAGTACCGGAAGCCATTTTCTGAATTACATGAACCAAAGAAATTGATTCTGCATTTTTAAAAAATTCTGAATTTCCTCATCACCTCATTTTACTTGATCATTTGAAACAAGGATACTGTCTGCTAGGAAAGCTGTTCTTCTCAGATTATTTTCATAATTTATTCTTTTTAAATGTGCTAGAATTTTTTAACATAATCATCTATCTATATGAAGCAGAGTGTGGCTGTGTGGGTATGTGCTTAATAGGCTCTGCCACCCCTGCATCAATCACACTCAAACTTTGCATACAGGTACTTTACCCTTGAGAGACAAGCACTGGGGGGGGGGGTCACAAATGCCAATGAAGGGTCTGTGCCCCCCCCAAAAGCTGCCAAAGTGGTGGCCCCCAGCCACAATGCACTGCGCATGTGCAGGGCTCTACAGACTACTTATGTGCAGCTCTACAGACTGTGCATGTGCAGGGACCTCTGCAGACTGTACCGGGGCCAG
>JANHFQ010005419.1:30937-41795 GCA_032468035.1 Aparallactus werneri | reverse complement strand
AGAGAAGGGGAGGGGAGGGGGAGGGGGAAGACAATGAACAGGAGAAGAACATGAGGAGGAGCAGGAGGACTCAACAACTTGATTCATAAATACGTCATTTTCCCTTCAGATATAGTACTGAATTTCCAAAAATAAATACCCAAGCAATGCTGTGTCATCAGCTAGTGGTTAATAAAATGCTTATGATTGTGAGTTAATGTCCTGAAATTATGTTCAAAATAGCTAGACAATAACATATTTTAAAAGAAGAATAATTAATGAGACAAACTTGTTGATGTTGTCCTATTCCTACTTTATTCTCAAGCAACATCTAAATATTTTCTTTGTCATAAAGGAGTTATTCTATCATTTTATTATTTGGATGTCTCTATTTTAGGAGGAATTAGAACACATCAGCTTTGGACCTAACCCATATGTATTTCCTAATAGGCATCATTTCAAATTCAGCAAAAAGCAATCACCTGAATCCTGAGGCACAGTTTAAGTATCAAGGTGCTACAAGTTGTGTGGAAGTGTTAAATGCAGGAATGTAAGGCAGTCATCTTCAATTATAATAAACCCTTGGGAATGGTTAACATTAGGAGCTGGGAACCAAGGATATTCTTTGTAATGGTTGGTTGAAATAACAATTCAGCTATCATTCTAAAGCTCGTAGTTTGGATTAAAATCTGTATTGTGTAGGAAAAGTATGTTTTTACATTGGCATTTAATATGCATATGGAATTCCCCAGTGAGCAAAGTTAACCACATCAATCATTAGCATGCCATTAGTTCAATTAGTCATTTGCCACCATTCCTTCCATCTGAATGAACTCCTTGGGCTTGACCTCCCCTTTGTTCATAGGAAAGATGGGAGAAGGCAGCATATGCTTCCCATTAATAAGAGTTCCTGGCTTTTGAATTTAGCTATTTAGCTACAAAAATAATGAATTACTATGTAGAAATCCTATCCTAATGCATAATTTTCTTTTTAAAATGTACAGGCTGTCTTTAACTCTCAGTACGTTTGATCACAGTAATGAGATGCCCATATTAGTAGAAGATGCTGAGTTCAAGGTAAAAGTGAAATGGATGAAAACTAAATTGATCATCATGTACTGTAACAAAGAAAAAGGCATAAATAACCATGAGAAATAAAGAATTTTGGCTTCAAAGTTAAGAAAATTTTGGATGATTATGCAAAGGATGTATTTAACAATTACACTAATCTCATACAGTATATGCAAACTTCTGTTGCATTCTTCAGGTTCCATTTTTCTAACAGCCCATCATATTCTAACCATGTTTATTTTTTATGGTTATCCTTTAGCTCAATTCTTATTATATAAGCTAGATTTTTTTTAATAGAACAGGACATAACCTTGCTTAGAATTGATAGAAC
Organism: Aparallactus werneri; assembly: GCA_032468035.1. NCBI lineage: Eukaryota > Metazoa > Chordata > Lepidosauria > Squamata > Lamprophiidae > Aparallactus > Aparallactus werneri. The sequence goes on along the minus strand of JANHFQ010005419.1, from coordinate 40,414 downwards.
AAAAATTTTCCTCCATTGCAGAAATATGTCCCTAATGTCCCCTTACATCCAGAAGGAACTACGAGTATAGTTGTGGAATTCAGATGTGGTGTCTTATTTTGAATAATTAAGTGCAGGTTTATTACTGATCTGAAGTTTTGCTTAATTATTGTGATATCAGTCAATTATAGGATACATTTGTAAGCAAAATTCAAACTGGCATGGATAAACTATATAATGTTTTCAAACAGGATTAGTTGACACAGAAAAACAACTGATTTTGGTTAAACATTTCTACTCTCATTAGAAAATAAAATTCCCTTTTTCCCCTTAATAAATCTTGCATGAATTATCTGAGTTAATCTGACAATTTACACAATTTTTTGAATTACCTAGATTTTATGTTGTACTTACAGCCATACATGTGGGATGCTTTTCTTGATGTCTTGGTTGATACCTTTGGTGATACCAACCAAATGGTTCTTTGCCCCCTGCTCAAAGGCCACCTATTTGTTTTTAAGAATCTTTTTCAACATGTTGCAAGGACTACACATGTAACCAAGTTGTGCACTTCAGACTGAAAATGATGTGACTCAGGTGTGATCTTCATTATTGCTGAGTCCGAGTTATTGTTTTGTCTGATTATGTGTCTGTCTAGTTATCATTATTTGACTGTGCACAAACTGGGGAAGAATAGCGGAAAATCCATAGGCAGCCAGATTGTTTTGATCATATTTTATTTACTGCTTTGAAGAATAAATTTTCCTATGGAAAATAATTCCATCAGAATAATGAAGAACCTTTTCAATTTGCAATATTGTTTGTGCAAACTTTGCTAGGAACTGATGTCAAAAGATTTTATAGGAGACTGTATTTAACAATATTTTTTATTACAAATTATTCAGAGCATTGAGAAATTGGAATCTGCATAATAAAAAGCACAACACATTTAATGATAAAGAAGTGATACCCATTAATTAGTTCAGTAGTGAGAGAACCTATAGCATAAATCTGAAAGTATCAAATTCAAATAGCCTCTCCCCACCCCAAAAAAATCACATGAGATTTTTTTTCCATAAGTAACTTTTGCAGATTACTTAAAGAAAGCCGATAGGTTTTCTCCTTTAATTATTATCATCAAAGTAAAGCAATAAACCTTATTTTGCCCTATTGTGTTTCAGCCTCACAAGTAGAAAGAAAAGAAGAAGAATTTAGTGGATCCCTTAACGGAAAAAAAAAGTCAGCCTGTAGCCAGACCCTTAAAAGAACTCATTTTAAAATGGAGTTCTCTCTCTTAGGTATAGATGCTAACTATTTCATTGTCCAGATAAAATATATGAACATTGTGCCTTTTTGTATTCTATTTTCTCATCAATTCTGGTAAAGGCTTTTTAAAAATAGATTGAAATTCCAGCATGGCATTATCTCTTGCGGTCTGATGGGTAGGGGTGGAGAACCAAGTCTTGAAGTAATTGATAGAGATGTCAGTTTTTGTAATAAATTAACGTTTTAGTTTTGCTATAAATGAACATTTTGTGACATACTGCCCTTTTGGGATTGCTTTGTTTGTGACCTCTGAATTTCCTCATTATGATGTACATTACAGGCTGGCATGAAAACCAAAATCTTCTCAGGGCTATTATGTATGAAAAGTGATGATGTGTACATTATTTAAAGTTTACTCAACATTTTGCTGAATGTTGCATTTCATTCTTAAACTTTTCAATGGGCTGATTCATAATAGAGTTTTGTACACTATCACTACTGGCTTCCACTTTGAATCATTATGAGTTATTAAGGTAGCTTAATTTAACCTAGAGTCGGAAACGACTAGCACGTATGTGCAAGGGGAAACCTTTACCTTTACCTTTAATTGAACCTTTTGTTCTTTTACATAATCTGCATAATAAAGAGGTTTGTCAGAAATGCAAGTAATAGGAAAGTAGACATATTTGGTGAATATATTTCCACCCAAAAACAAAAGTGAGAGTGAAACCCATGTATAAGAGTTCTTACTCAATTTCTACCTAACACAGGCAGGGATTAGTGCAAACTAAAGACCAAAGACATTAGCATGTCTTTGAACAGAATATGTTGGAAGAAGAAACTACTTGGCAATATTACCAGCTTCTTACCTGCAAGTCACTGCAACAGTTAGACCTCCTCCTTAGTCAATATATCAATCAAGGAAGAAGAACTGACTTATCTTTTTTTTTAAAAATAGGTGCTTGGCTTCTAAAGATTTCCACCTGTCTTATCTACTTCACCAAGATTCTGCCTTCCAAATGACCAGGCACAGTGATCCTTCAAAGTTATCTCTAGAAAGTTTTTCTGTTGCAAGCCGGAATGCCACATGGAAAGAGATTTAAATCCTACCTGATTTCCCTATTCTATATAATTTCATTTTTAATCAGAATTAATATCATGTATGTGGGTCATCACACACACACAATCCCTTTTCGTGTGATAAAAACCACACTACCCAGAGCTGGAATAAATCATTTTTGTACTAGCCCTCTGATTCTATCTGCGAACCACCAGTCTATATATATATGCACATACATAGAGACAAACTTTCCAAAACTTGACAATTTCAGAACTCTCTAAACGCATACTTTCACCATAAATGCATGTGGGCATCAAGCATAGACCTACTCTTTCTATATTAGTTTATCTGTCTAGTCCTTTGGGCCTGATGAGGGCTGTTTTGTTTATTCATTGTCATGTATTTAGAGAGCCAGGAATTCTACAAAGATGTCTGGCTGCCAACTGTTGTTAAATACCATTTCTTCAATGTAATCTGGCTGCCAATTGTTGCTACTAGTTTGGTTCACACTACCGTGCTAAACAATGGCCTTCCAGGAGGTTTTGTATTGGCACCCACACTGTTCAATCTTTATATCTCAGATATGCCAGCTACAAGGGGACATAAATTTCGATATGCAGATGACTGGCACCAGCAGCACAAGATAAAAACTTGGAAGTTTTGGACTGCCTTCTCTTTGAGGACCTGAAGTTCCTGAGAAAATTATTTGTTGACTGGAGACTCATACCCAGTGTCAGCAAAACGGTGACCACCTGTTTCCATCTCAACAACAAACTTACCAATGCCATCCCGAAGGCCTACCTTAAAAACAACCTACTCCCTTATGATCCTCACCCCAAATATCTCAGAGTAACTTTGGATCGACACTCTCCTATAAGAAACATCTAGAGAACATATCCACTAAAATCAATACCAGGAACAACTCACTCCAGAAACTAAGAGAATCATGATGGAGAGCCTCAGCCTCTACTCTCAGAATATCAGCACTAGGGTTGGTCTGCTCCACAGCTGAATACTGCACCGCTGTTCGGCTTAACAGCTGCCACATGAGCAAGATTGATGCTAGACTAAATGACACAATGAGGATCATAAGCGGTTGCATAAAATCTACTCATCCTTGCTGGTTCCCTGTATTGAGTCACATTGCACCACCAGCTCTATGAAGGCAGGAAGCCTTAGTGAAGGAATACAACAAAATTATGAAAAACCCACTTCTTCCTGTGCACGCTGATCTTCCTCATCTATCAATTGGCAGACTTAAATCCAGGAAGCCCTCTCTGGCACTTGCTCAACAGCTGTCTAACAGCTTTGACATCAACACACAGTGGAAAGCCAAGTGGGCTGCTGAATGCCCTGATACAGACAGTTACATAGATGACCCTACACAAAAGGTGCCAGGTTTTGACCTTCCTCACCAGCATTGGTCAACTCTGAACAGGATCCATACACAACATTGTGTCTACCAGGACTCATTGTTTAAGTGGGGTCTTGTTTCTACCCCTCAGTGTGACTGTGGTGCTCCTCGACAAAATATCCATCACATTGTGTCTGAAAGTCCATCAAGAGCTTACATTGGCCCAGTGTCTGATTTTTTCAACATAGACCACTATGTGGCTGGGTGGACTAGACATTAACATTTGAACCACTTTAAGTCCATGTATTTGCCATTTGCTAAATAAAGAATAAATATTATTTTATTATAGCTAAATCATTTAAATGGGTTAATTTGTAAAACCCTCAAGCACACTTTCTTACCTCTACCAATATGCAAAGCATTAGTGGTGTAAATTAGGCTCATGAGCTGACAGATCCTTAGTTGTAGTAGTGACATTTGCTATGTGCAATCTTTTGATTATTAATTTTTATTTCTCCCTACCAGAGTATACAAAGATTAAGACCAGATAACTCTAAGCAAGTCCAGAATGGTATATTGTTAACATAATGAAAGTTTATTCAGCCAGAGATGCAAATCATTCTAGCTTACAATGCTAATATGTATATGAGACTGTATGTCTGTGGATGACTTATACATGAGATTTAGCAGCCTGCCTACCAAAATGATAAAAGTTGATGTCACTCTGGAAAGATAGACAATGATATATTGAAAGTGTTTGCCTTATTCTATTGATAAATGAGCTTGTTCTTGATATCTTAAAAGAGTGGCACCGGTAGATGAATTAAAATAATATAATTATTCAGAATTTATATGATGCCATAAATTATATGATAGTGTTTCATAATTTATTGTATACAACTCAGCTGCCAATACTGCCATATGAGGTCAGCTGGACAGTTATAATTTATCTCTAGTTCTTGAATTATACTTTCAAGGTTAACAAATGCCTAGAGGTTGATTACTGAGTAACTAGAAAGACACAGCTTCTGAATATGTGGATCAAGTTGTGTCTGAAACTAGGAAAGTATCTTTAGAACTCTTAAGAATCAAAGATGTTCTCCAATTTCCCTCTTCGATAATATCTGATAGTTTGGCAATCGATTGCTAAAGTCTCCAGTCTGAAACTTGACAATTTCACAAATACTGCCATGAAGTAAATAAATTGTTTGCCTTTCCATTCTTCTAGGATATTTCCAGTCTAAATGAAAGGCTTGTATATTCTATCATCAAAGTCAGCCTGAGTTTACTTAGTTTTCGAATCCAGACAAGGATATCATCAAACATTAATCTGGCTTTTACAATACTATCTATATAAAATCTGTAAGTTCCTGTACACATTTTGCAAACTGTAAATATTGCCTTGATTATGAATGTATTAGGGCAAAGTATGCCTTAATGGCCAATTACCAAATAAGTAATATTTCTGTAGCTATAGCTTTTTCATTTTTCAATGTATCATAAAAGCAGATATTACACATGATCTCTTTTAAGACTCTTTCAATATGGTTACACTGCCAAGAGAAAGTTGTGCCCTTGAGAAATTGTTCTAGGATTAATTATCTCCATATTCATCTAATCCAAGAGTTGCTGTCATGTGACATTTCATGACATTTTCTCCATTCATGGTACCTGAGGTGGGCATGGCCTGCGTGTGACGTATTCAACCTTCAGGCCACCAGTTTGATACCTCTATCTATTTATCTGTTTGTGGGTGGACAGATCTAACCTGTCCACCCACAAATATCATCATTTGTGTCCCGATCAGAGAAGAAGCCACAAATGCTACATTCTTACCAGAACTGTGTCTTGTTCTCCATGCTGACAACTGCACCAGGTTCTATGTTTGGGGCAAATTACTTCATTTAGAAAGCTTCATGCTATTATTCTTTGACTGATTAAACGTAAAGCAAAAATGTCATAAAATGGGCTGCAAATCTGTTACTGCTTTACTTAACAACAGAAATTTTGGGCTCAATTAAGGTTGTAAGTTAAGCACTACCTGTATTGGTTTACCAATATGATATTTCTTAAATGAAAATGGCAATATAATCATAAATCAAGTGTTGCTGTTCCTCATTTGAAGACATTTTGCCACAGGCTCCTTCCCACTGAACAGTGCTGGTCTTCTTCATGTATTTCTTTCTGTAAGGCATTCTTTTATCTTTATCTTTTTCTCTTTTTTTCTTTTGCCAGTAGGCCCATTCTCTGTATCGTACATGATGAGTTATTGAGTGACAATTTCAAGTTAGTTCAGCTAGGTACACTTTTGGCTTCCATGTATCAGAAAGTTATGTGTTTGGGCCTATGGGTAAAATGCTCTTGTCTGTGAGGGCTAATTACCTCTGGAGTCAGAGTGGGATATTGGGATGCAAAAGTTGTTTGTCTTTGTGGAAACCCAAGTGTGTTGTACAATGCCAAACTCTTGCTTTTTTATTAGCAAACAGTCTCTTGAATTTTTCAGTGACCTCAAGTAAGATAGCATTTTGCCTGAGGCTACTTGCGAAGATGCCAGCAATGAAACAGTTTCTCTGCAGCCTTAAGGTTCCAATACTCAACTGAGTAAAAGCACAATAAAAATAATTCTGTATAGAAAGATAGAAAAAAAACCCTGTGTGATAATAGCGTAACGATTGTTTTGACGATTTGATCTTACAGAGTTGTTTTATCTAGGAGAAAATTTCTTTGGATTCTTTTTTTCTTTATGAGATTGAATTCAATTTGGTGGGAGAAAAATGGCTTTCAAAATTATTTCAAAAAGAAGGCAAACTTCTCCTGGATGAAATGTTTTTCTACTTATTAATGGAATCGAAATTCAGGCAGTTGCAAGCGATATTAATTGAATTAAATATGACTGTTTTTGATCAGTGGAGGAATTCATAGTAGAGAAATTCTAGTAGCTGCTGCTAGCTTCAAACTGACATATTTAATGAACAGGAAAATCCCACATCTAAGGGTATTATTACACTCCTCTTTATTATTGGGTTTTCCCCCCTTAATATTAAATCACAATTTACCTACTTATACATTTATTTCTCTCTGGTCTACCTTCTGAAATGATAGAGGACAAATCTTGACCTTGTTCTGAGACATATTTTTTCAAGTATTTGTAGAATGCCTTCAGATCCAAGTTCAATTTTGTCTTAAGAATAAAGAGTTTGAGTTTTTCCATGACTCTTTATGGCACATGGTCTCCTAATTCACAGTGATATTTCATAATAAATTTCTTCATATTTCATTTTTATGTGAAGAACATTTGTTTCTGTTAATATTTTCAGCCCATTCCTAATATAATCTTGAACTTTCTGTTCCTTAGATATTAATTGATGTCCTCTGCAAATCTGATTTAAAAATCCCCTTTATTTTTAATTAAAATAATAATTTAAAAAATCAAAAAGTTTAGACCCAGGCCCCTTAAGCCTTTGATGCTATTTGATGTATTGCCATTGATAAGCCAATAAACCATTCATTTAACTGTCATGTCATCTAATATGCAGTCCAGTACTTTAATAATCAGATTATCCTAGCCCTTCATAAATCTGAGTATGTTTGTTGTCTCCTCTAGTTAATGTTCTCTGAGTTAGACCTTGGTGCTAGTGATTAGTTGTTACTGTTATTATGGATCCTGATCATTGCTGACTCCTGGAAACTTCCTGGACAGTTTCCTTGAATGTTTTCAGATGTGGTTTGTCATTATCTCCTTCCTATGGCTAAGAGAGAGTAACTGGCTCAAGGCCACCTAGCTGACGTTATATTTAATGCAGGTGCCCCAGTTTCTGGCCCAGTGCTTTAACCACTATGCCAAACTGATGCCTGTCTATATTTTTATATCATTTTAGCCCTGTTATATATGAATTGGGGTGGCATATAAATCAAGTACATAAATAATCAGAATGCCATGAGTATTTTATCAAATATTTTCTTGAAATTAAAGCATATTATATTGGTAGCACTTCCACAATCTTTTAAAGATGTTCTGATTAAGAAACAACATAAAAATTGTATGGCAAATTTTGTATTTCTTATTTATATCTAGAAAAAAATAAAGAGAAAAAGCAACAGACATTCTGTTGGAATAGAGTTGAGCATTAATCTACTCAATATGTCTTCAAGGTAGTTTATTTTTGCTCAATGTATTACTAAGTAGTCTTTTATTACATTTATATTACAAATTTGAGTAAGTATATTTCTGATGGGTGCATATTTGATCAGTAAAAAAACATAAATAAAGACATATGTATTGCTTTGCACACAAAGACAAGCAATATCTTAAATTATTACAAATATATAAATTATTAATTATTTACTTAATTATAATTAAACAATTATTTAATTATTAGGCAAGTTGACTTAAATAATTTTAAATTAGGGTTTATCAAACTTTCTGCAGTTCGGAACCAGAAGATAAACATTAAGAAAATGAGGACCTCTCATTAGAGAAATATTCCTTGTCAGATTTTCACCATTAAATATATAGGAATTCACATTTCTTGGTGAATAAGAATATTTTATTTACTTACTCATTTATTTACTTATTTATTATGTCTCACCTTTATTACGTTATAAATAACTCAAGGTAAAGAACATACCTAACACTCCCTTTTCTTCCTGTTTTCCTCACAACAAAAACCTGGTGAGTTGGGCTAAGAAAGAATGATGGCCCAAAGTTGCTATTTTTCATGCCTAAGGTGGAACTTGAACTCACAGTCTCCTAGTTTCTAGGCTAGCACTTTAACTACTATACGAGACTGGCTCCTTCATGCTTTAGGATTATGTTTGCTTTATAATTTCTAGAACTAAATTATGTACCAAAATATTTAATCCCAAATTAAGTATTGGTTTACTACTTGAACTGTGTTATGTATCTCATGCCAAAAAAAGTCTGTTTTTATGCTTGTACACCTCCCTGAGTCCTTCAGGAGGGGGGTGGCATAAAAGTCCAAACAAATAAATAAATAAATAAATGCCAAAATAACAACTCTTAGCATGCATTTGCTATCAATAATGTTTGTCAGTAGATATCTTAGAGTCTAGAGCAGGGGTGTCAAAGTCACGTTGTCATGGCGGCATCACGTGATGTATCAGGACTTTTCCCCCCTTCACTAAACCGGATGTGGGTGTGGCCAGCGTGTGATGCATCTGGCCTGTGGGCTGGGAGTTTGACAGCCCTAGTCTAGAGAATGAGTGGTTTGTCACTCTTTTCTCTTGGGTTGCTGGGACAAAACCATGATTCCAGTTAGCAAAGTAGAGGTAAATTGTCAATTACAAAGAGCAGTGAAATTGAGGTGATCCATTGGTTCTGAGCTTTGAATGTGGGGAAGAAGTGATAAAATACCTGATGAGCCTTTGTAGGCCACAAGTACAATAATCAACAAGCCACATTATGAAAATCTCAGATTACCTTTATAAATTGTCTACATTCGGGCCCATATAATGAAGAAATTGTAATAGTTTTTTCCAGATTCTTCCAAAGACTTTCCAGCTAAACCTTAGCTGATTTTTAATCATGGATACTTGGGATATTTGTGCTCTAGACCTATCTTAACTTTATAGTTGAGCTGACATTTGAACCCAATGCCTGGCAGTTCAACTATTATACCCATAATACATGGCACCATCAGCATCATCTAATTTCTAAACAGTAAATAAATTGCACTCAGGTTTTCACTTTGTTTGTCTCTTTTCATCTTTCCAAATGATTTCATTGGAAAGTGCCTTGGGATGTAATTTATTTATTATTTCGATTTATATCCCGCCCCTCTCCTGGGGACTCGGGGCG
>JANHFQ010005415.1:197144-207785 GCA_032468035.1 Aparallactus werneri | reverse complement strand
AGCGTGGGATCAGAAGTTTTTCTTTGAGCTGCAATGTATAAAAGAACCTCCAGAGCATGTATTCAGTATGTCATATCTTTTCATAATCTGCCATGAAAAGATGTGCCATCCGTTATATGTATTTGGGCCCAATACAATAAACGTAATATTTTCTATGCCTGGAACCTCGTGCTGGTATGTTTAATTTCGGACCCACATACCAGGGTATATTATTAAGGCTGCAAGAAGTCTTAATATAATGAAACAATATGAAACCATAAAGAACTCAGCTTGGAAGAATCACCACAAATCTCCCTAGGAAATTCAGCAAAGAGAAATAAAACAGAAATATGATTGGGCATCTGGAGAAAAGCCCCTAAAAAATTTCAGGCATAGCCCCTAAAAAATTTCAGGCATAGCCTGTGTTAATCAGGTGAGAAAAGCAAATTAATTTAAATGCAGAATTTGACAGATATATTGCCAGATAGGCAATAAATTAATTGCAGTAAAAACAACAGTAACATCACTAACTTTTTATTTGCAGCATTTAAAAGCCACAAAAACTTTACTACCAATGTTTATATTTCTCTGTTTGTTTGCTGAGGACAACAGTAGCTTGGGGACTAGTAGCCTTGGAAGAAAAGTCAATGACATGCATGATTGCTTTTTACAAGAAATGAAGGAATTTAGCAAGGAGGGAAAATAGAAGCATCTAATTTTCCAAGTCAGAGATACAGTACTTTGCCTTTGAATCGAACAAGGAATTTAAAGGAATGGAGATTGTAAGTAGAAATCATAGATTTATCCAACTAGACCTTCTGTTGGTTTTAAAAGAAACAATATTTAGGTACTGAAGTTGGACCTGAGGCTCATAATCTGCCTGTGGCCGCCACGTTCATTTCTTCATTCTTTGTAGGACACAATATTATTGGACTTTTCAATTAAACAGATAAAAAAGAAAAGATACTCCCTGCTGTTTTCTACCTAACATATCTTGTAGGAGTATATAGTTTCTGTTCATTTAAGGTAATGTGGTAATCTAAGCATTGCCATTAAAAGAATTAATGTTGGGCTTCACATTATCTCACTCTTAACCCAAAAATGTTTTGGAAGCATTACCTTGACATTTTCTTCTGTTATATATTTCTCAGCGTTATCCACCACATTTTGTCTAATTCGATGCAGAAAGGCCTGCAGGGAAATAAAAAAGATAATTATTTTCAAGCTGATCCTTCTTTAATTTCATTTTATTCTATCTTCTAGATTTCACAGCATGAGCCATAAGACACAAATCTGGGATAAAGGGGAGATCATTTTAAAAACTTATAGCCATCAGCTGTAACATTTTGGTATTGGGACTCCACACATCTCAATAAAAGCATCTGTTTCAAGTTGCTTGCAGCTTGTCTGACAACAAGCAGCTTCCTTCAGAAGCACTGGTGGTACTTGATTTTGCTTAGACAATTGGCATCACAGGCACACCAAAGGATACTACTGTTTTCTTAACCCCTCTGAAGCTCCCTTTAGTCTTATAAAAAGGTGACTGTTCTGCATTGATTAGGGAGGTGCGATGTCTGGATTTCATCAGGCAAAAAATATCTATGTCAAGTTAGGAGGAGGTAGGAGAGGGTAGAACTAAAGCGCTTAACCAAACAGAGTGGGGAAAATAAGGATACTTTGAAACCAACATATAACATATGTGTTTATGAAGTCCTATAATGTAGTCTCCCTACCCCCACTTCCCAATTTTCAGCTGCATCTTCAACCATACATCAACACAGAACTACAGAATTGGAAAAGGCCTGTAATGCTATGTGAGATGGGTCAAAGAAATACTGCCTCGGTAATGGTCAGATAAGAGAGGGCACAGCCGGCTGCTTCATAATAGAAGGAGGAAGAGACTCTGAAGGGATACCCTCCACACACAAAGTTCTCAGGCTCTAAACAGGATTGAGGGAGACTTGCAAGAGTCAACTGATATAGCTTTACAATAAAGTAGAATTTTTGGGAAAGATTGAGGGCAAAATAAGAAGGGACAGAGAATGAGGTGGCTGGATGGAGTCACTGAAGCGGTCGGTGCAAGCTTAAATGGACTCCGGGGGATGGTAGAGGATAGGAAAGCCTGGAGAAACATTGTCCATGGGGTTGCAATGGGTCAGATACGACTTCGCAACTAACAACAACTAAATTTTTGGGATTTATCAAGAGTTTGCTTTTTGCATTGCCACAAGGGAAGAATAGCATTTGTGCTGTGATGCTATGGTATTATATTTTGTAATACATTGTATGTAAAAATAGTAGAGTAGTAACTAAAAATCATTTAGACTGAGAGTTTGCCCATATAAATTTAGCTCAACTGCAAGACTTAATGGAGTTCAAGCAGTATTCAGAGTTAATGTTATATACACACTGCATATTTCATAGTATTTTAAAACAAATTCTTACCTGTTTCATAGGTGGCTTTTCTGGAGGTTCTGGTGAATTCAAAAAATTCCTAAAATGCAAAGGACAATTTACCTAAATTATTATTTATTAATGTAACTGTAAATAATATTATTGTAATTATCTTTATTTAACAGAGTGGGAACTACCATTCAGATTCATAAATAACTTTCAGATGAGTTGGCCACAAACTACTATAATTTCAGTAGTGAGCATGAGAACATTTTTTAAAGAAGTAGAAAGGTGATAGAATAAAAAACCTTTCAGAGACGTCTTAGGATTTAAGAATTTTCAGTAGCATAGAATCTTCTTTGAGACTGGGTGCTGGGGAAAAATCAAGGAAAAATGCCAGGATAAACACTAAATTTGTTCAAATTTAGTTTAATTAAATTAAATTTAGTATAATTATTCATCACATATTCCCTAGACATTTATCAGTAGGTCACATTAAAACTTTCAATATGCTGACACCTTTTGGTAGAATTCTGGAGCTATACCCTAAACATTTCAATATTAGACATTGTTTACTCCTAATTTAAGGGCAGGATCTAGTTTTTGTACCTAAAATTTCTTCCTAGATTTTATCTTTCAGGTAAATGAAATTTATTTACTGCTATATACTGTTCTGAAAGCACTTCATTCCCAGATTTTTTTTTCTGATGTGAAACAATTCAGACTGCTTGCAACCTAAACTGTTACTTTTCAGGATGGGCAGTACATATAGATAAAGGAATAGAACACTTCAGATCAAGTTCTGAATGAAACAGGCCTGTTTCGGAGCTAGACAACTCCCAGGACTTTGCAAAGCAGCTCCAGATTGTAGTTTGGCAATTACTTTGAGAAACTGTCAAGTCGCCCACAAAACATCATGTTCTTGAGAACTCCGGTAATGTCTGGAAGGGAACATTCTGGAATGTTCTGAAGCCGTTCATTACTGAATTATTAAGTTTAACATGCCCTTGTATTATTACAATTCATCCGTAACTTTATTTCTGGAATTTCTCTTCATATGGCCTATAGGCACAATTTCCGCACAAACGTCCTTTGTTACCCTTCATTGTCTTTGTCTCACCTGATTTTTAAAAAAGTTTCTTTTAATAAATAAACAAACTGGCATGGTGTGGAGTAAAAATATCATTTGCTAATCTCATGTTTGCTTACAGCTATGTATTTCAGCTCCATAAAAGTTTCACTGAGAATGCAGAAATTATCTTGTGGAATTAGTTCATCTTATTGATATTTTATGTTTGTGCGTGCCTAGGAGTCCTGGTCTATACCTGAAAAATGCTGAGCCAAATCAATTAAAATGTTTTAGGCTGGATATATTGGTAATTTAGTCTTTCTAACAGCTTTCTAACTACCCCATTAAGTAACCAGTCTTATCTCCACCCCTCTTGATTTCAATCCATCAATGTGCACATATTTCTAGACGCTATACTAATACTTAAACTTTGTATTTGTTTGGCTACTTTTATCAACTTCATTCTTCTTGGAAAATATGATTTGATGATACTGAGAAGCATGAAAACATTTGTGTAATCACCAGCTTATAAAAAAATACCCACTTCCCATATTCTTTTCTCAAGTTACAAATGTCACTTGATATTCAAACAGTCACTTACGGTATATAAGCTGCTAATTTCTTAATCAATTTCCACTATTTCATGACATTATCTGTATAGTGACGTTAAGGAGGCCCCCAATCTAGAAGAAAACATGCTTGCATACTTTTTATGCTGTGTTTTTTTTAGTGGGCACATATCAAAAAAACTTTGAATGTTTTAATTCAATATTATCAATATATTAACAATTAAGCTATCATATTATATATTGAATACTTTATTATTCCAGCAAACTAATATTAAACAAATTAGAAGTAATAGAAACAAATGAGTGTATTTAAAAAGCTTTGGGTTAAAGAATTTAAACAGTTAAATCTGCAGATCAACTTCATATTTTTCATTTCAGAAGGGGAAAAAACCCTGCAAAATACATGCAATCCAAGTAATCATAAATCTTTAACTTAACTCTCAGAAAAATAAAGTTTTTTGCTCAGCTAGAGCTGGTTTTCAGCATCTAGCTACATAAGATCAGTTTAGACAAGACCCAGCTTACCGACGAATATTTTCTGGAACCTTAGGATGTTGCCAGTATGGCAAATGCTGAAATTTTTCTTTGCCACATGCAATATAAAATTGATTATCTTCTAATTTATCAGGTCCATGTACAGGCTGACCATTTAAAGTAAACAATCTACAAAGGAGAGGAAATTTAATATGGTATATAAGTATACCTAAATGACATTATAAACTTTACTCACCCTGAAATGTTTATTTTTATATTTTGAATTCTACCTGAATTCAAACAGAGAGAAGTACTGGTAAATTTGAAGGACCTCAAGACCCAAGCAGGAACAGAATGGAATTATTACAAAATGAAAATTAAGACACAATGACTATAAAAATACACAGAAACAATGATCAAAGTAGAGAGATAATTTTCTGGTTCTAATATTGAGAAAAATAGTGATCATTGCATTCAACTACAAATTTTAGACTGGATAGAAAAAAGCAATACACATTAAAATACTTTCAGTGTAAATCAGGATTAGATCTTTACTGCAAGTTAAAGGCAAATACAGAGGGAAAAAAACAGCTTACCTAAAGTTTGCAGTGCTATCCATTAGCAATGCTGCAAAGAAATGTGGTTACTTAAGTTGTAAATCAAATCATGCATCCCAGATGCATGTAAAAATCTCATGTTCTTTCAACTTGCATGCAAACTGACAGAAGTTTTAAATATTCAAGACCAAAACAAAAACAAATTAGACAATGGAGTTTTCTAAACTATAGTTTACAAATCTGAAAAGGTCCTGAGAATAACAGATTTGGAATGGACATTAGAGGTCTTCTAGTCTAGTTTTCTGTTCAGGCAGAAAACCCTATACCACTTCAGACTAATGGCTGTCCAATCTCTTCTTAAAAACGTCCAGTGTTGTAGCATCCACAAGTTGTTCCATTGATTAATTGTTCTACCTGTCAGGAAATTTCTCCTTAGTTCTAGGTTGCTTCTCTCCTTGATTAGTTTCCATTCATATCTTCTTGTCCTGCCTTAGGTGCTTTGTAGAATAAGCTGACTCCCTCTTCTTTATGGTAATCCCTGAGATATTGGAACACTGCTATCATGTCACCCCTAGTCCTTCTTTTCATTACACTAGACATACCCAATTCCAGCAACTGTTCTTTATATGTTTTAGACTCCAGTCCCCTAATCATCTCTGTTGCTTTTCTCTGAACTGTTTCTTGAATCTCAACATCTTTTTTACATCGTGGCGACCAAAACTGGATGCAGTATTCCAAGTGTAGTCCTACCAAGGCATTGTAGAGTGGTTTTAACACATCGC
Source organism: Aparallactus werneri (assembly GCA_032468035.1). Classification (NCBI taxonomy): domain Eukaryota; kingdom Metazoa; phylum Chordata; class Lepidosauria; order Squamata; family Lamprophiidae; genus Aparallactus; species Aparallactus werneri. The sequence continues at coordinate 201,961 of JANHFQ010005415.1, read as the reverse complement.
ATGATCTTGATTCTATCCCTCCATTAATGCAGTCTAGAACTGTATTGGCTTTTTTGGCAGCTGCAGCACACTGATGGCTCATATTTAAGTGATTGTCCACTAGGACTCCAAGATCCCTCTCACAATTACTACTATTGAGCCAGGTATTATCCTATACCTGTACATTTGATTTTTCTTGCCTAAATGTAGAACCTTACTTTTTCTTTCTTCCTTTGTCAACAATAACAACAGTTTGAACTTTTAACTCAACAATACAAGTTTCACTATAAATCATGTTTATTTTGCAAACCCTAAATTAAAGTATAGTTTATGGAGAGGGGATTCCCAAGAGTGGATGTCACTTATTTGGCTCTCTGGAAAACAATAATCTCTCTGGAAAACAATGAAAGTTTAAGAAATGTGGTATTTGTACTAGGGCAGTCAGCCACCACTAGTACCAGAATTAGGGTGTGAGAATTATTGTCCTCATATCCTGATACGGTGTTTAGTATTTAGGCACTCTGCAAAGCACTTTAATACATTTGATTCAGTATCCAAGTTCTTCTGGAGTATTAGTGCCTTTGGTGATAGAGATTAAGGCTTCAAAAACAATTCAAAACTACTGCAGAACTTGTGCGCAACCCTGAGAAAAAGATAATTCTGTTTTAAGAGTTTCATTAATCATGTAACTTTTTTCTTTTTAAGCTCATATGGAAGCCTACAAAAAGCAGGTCAGTTTAATGACTAACAGATTGACAGCCCTGTCTTAAATTTCTGCAAACTAATACCGGTATTTTGATTATTACAGTTGCCCTAAAGTTCTAATTTAACTGCACTTTTAGGGAGGGCAAAAATTAATATATTACATCCACTCTTATAAGGTTACTATTTATTATTATTTAGCATTTGACATCAGAAGTCATGCAATCACTGATATACAAATTTAGTTTAAATAAAGCATCTGCATACACATAAGGTAAGGTAAAGGTTCCCTCGTACATATGCGCTAGTCATTCCCAACTCTAGGGGGTAGTGCTCATCTCCATTTCAAAGCCGAAGAGCCAGCGCTGTCCAAAGACGTCTCCATGGTTATGTGGCCGGCATGACTAAATGTCAAAGGCGCACAGAACGTTGTTACCTTCCCACCAAAGGTGGTCCCTATTTTTCTACTTGCATTTGTACATACGTTCGAACTGCTGGATTGGCAGAAGCTGGGACAAGCAACAGGAGCTCATTCTGTTACGCAGCGCTCGGGATTCGAACCACTGAACTGCCAACCTTTCTGATTGACAAGCTCAGTGTCTTAGCCACTGAGCCACCACATCCCACACACATACATATATGCACATAAAAGATATGTGGACAATACAATATAGGAGATAAAATGTTAAATTAAGATAAAACCATAATAAAATTACCATAATAAGGAGCCATAGAATTCCAATAGGATAGATATTATAATCTGATATCTGAAGAAGTTAACCATGTAACTGCTTTTGGTGTGGTTGCAATGAGATCATCCCAGGTGCTTTGAAATTTCCTGAAGAGGCATTTTTGAACTATATGTGTTCCAGTGTAGCACAATCACATTGTGGACTCTCAGCCATTCCCCACTTAAAGAGCTTTGCTTTAGTTCTGGCATGGCCTGTCCTAATTGTATTCAGATGGCTCCATATTTGGGGGAGACGGGGAGAAGCAACTGCATTCCTGGAAGTGGTTTTGTTGGATCTGTGTGATCTGTTTGGTTGTGGTTATCAAATCTTAATCACCATTCTTCATTCTTCTTATAGAGGGTTACTATAAGATTATCTTACCTATGAATACACCCAGAGCGAGGAATTACTTTTTCATTTACAAGTGCAAGGACACCATTCCAATTATTTAGTGTAAATCTAGGTATAAGGATTTTCATGGGTGGTATCAAGAGATCTCCATTTGTAAAAACACTGTCAAAAACAAACATATATAAAACTAATTTTAATAGGACACATTGTTGAAAATACATAAGCAGATCACATTGTCATTATTTCATTAAGGATCCTCCCAGATCCAACAATCAATTTTAAATCTTAATTCATTGAATAAATTCTAAACTCCTTAGGTTTGTTAATGTTAATGTTCATATTTCAAATATATAAATATGTCTAGTTGAAGAACTCAAGAAATGTTCAGCTTTTGAAAATTTAATTATTTTCTCTCTATACCAACGGAAGATGCCCTCAACAATTCCCAGAGGAACTAAAATGCAATTCTTTTAAAAAGCTAATAAAATCAACTGATTTTTCTACTGAGGCCTGTATTAGAAAATGTTTCTTCCTCAACCTGTAATGATATAGAGAATTATTGTAGGACTAATGTATACTGATCCAGCTATGGTTAAAATGAAATCAGTGGGACTTATGCTTCTAAGAAACTGTGATTGAGATGTGGATACCAAAATCTTTGTTTAAAAGTAGTGAATCTGGATAATTTATTGAATGGATGGATGGATGGATGGATGATACAGTATATAGAGAATGATAAATATATACAGCGGAACCTCGGAACACGACAACAATCCGTTCCCGGATTGCAGTTGCGTTCCAAAGTGATCATGATCTGAAGTGCTGCTTCTGTGCATGCGCACAAGACGTGACATGCGCAGAAGCAAAAAACGGCGCAATTTTTGGTTGTGAACCGAAGTGGTCGCGAACTGAGGCATTCGTGAACTGAGGTTCCACTGTATAGGATATAGATCTTCCATTCCTCCACTTTTTCTTTTACAATCATATATGTGTGTAAGGAAAGGGAATTTCTAACAAGTTTTGCTATGTAAAGGATTGTTCTCAATACTGCTGTTAACTCCCTTAACCATTTTACTTAAGTATGTATCTGTTCCATTACATAGGTAAAGGTAAAGGTTCCCTCGCACATACGTTCCATTACATGAAAAACTATAAAATACAACTCAGCCTCAAGTACTATATACCAATGTACTATTTCTGGAAAATTAATCTACTTTTTAGTTTCACATCCTACTTCTTTATCAATAGCAATATATCACTGAAACTATTTGCAGCAACTGTAGATTGCTGCTTTAAGTATTATTAAAATAATTGCATATTATCTAGAAAAAACATTCCAATATGGTTCTTAGTACAGCATACCAAAATCACAATGTATTCACTAACCATCTAAATCAATTATGTAAATCTGGTTTCAGGCCAAATATTTGTTTCTGACTGATTCTTTAAAATAGGATTCTAAAGCAATGGAAGTTGCATTTATAAGATATTTGGGGCCATCTAGTGGAACTGTCACATATTAAAGTTTCTTTGTTGAAATAAATTTTAGTGGCATTTACATACATTTAAGGAAAGATCCATTATCTGATCATAATAAAGGCATAGTCAAGTCCATTTGCAAACTTTCTAAAACATTGTCCCTCCCTTTTCTTTTTTATATATCCTAGAAGTTTGAAAAACTAAGATTGATATTAGTGCTAACTTTATCAATGTAGCTTCATCCTTGTACTTCTAGGAAAATGAGATGGATAAATTACTCAAAGATCAGTACTGAAAACGTAATATATAAGTTTGTCAGTATCTTCTATATAAAAAAGAATTAGTTGTCTACTAAAGTGGTCCAGTTGCAGTTTTGTTGCAACAAAAAACAAGAAAAACTAATGTCTGCATGCGCCTACATAAACCAAACTGACCTCTTTTATTTGCTTGCAAGCCTTTTGCCCATCAGATAAACAAATATGCCTGGAAAGTACCAGATTGGAGAAAATTGGCTTATGATTTTTTTTGTTTGTTTAATCCCACACCTGCTCGAGTCCAGAGCAGCATGCAAAATTGTCTTCCCCTGCCTATACCCTGAAAAGCCCTGCGAGGCAAGTAAGAAAGAAGCATAATTAGGCCCAAACTTACTTCTTTGATTGTTGTGAGCCACCCAGAGTCATTTTAGAGTTGGGTAGCCCAAAAGTGTATTATGGTTGGTCATACAGTCATCCATTTATTTGTAATGAATGTGGCATTTTTATCCATCTTATTATTCTATATTGAACAGGGATTTGAATTCTTGCCCAACCCTCAAGCTATCTTCATATATGCTTTTTCAGTTGGATATACATGACAATGTAAGAACTCTCACAAGCCTACAGTCTTAACAAGTTTAAAAGTAAATACTTACTTAATATTTCTTGGTTTATTATAAATTGATTGCCATTTGGAAGGAACTTTTATATTACTATGGACTACTGGTCGAATCTGCAAGAAATAGAAAGACTCCAGAATCTTAAAGGCCAGCTCATGTTTGCTCCACATCTGGCACAAGGCCAGATTTGAAATCCGAGTATCTTTCTAATTCAAATTCTGACTAGAATGTATTGCAAAAAAAACTTTCCCTTAGAATTTAAGAAATTTTATCCAAGAATTCGTTTTGATTATCCAGACTGAATGATACTCATAGTTTTTACACATCAAGTTCCACGTCTTGTTGTTGTTTTATAAATTGCAACTACTTTCAATTTTTAAAGCATTATTTTCCATCAGAAACCAGAGTTCCATTCTTGCTATTATTGGCAGCAGTGACTAGATGAAGACAGAAGTGGGCTGGAGGGGAGAATGCTGCTAAGAAGAAGGAAAAAAGCTATTTCTTGTGTGGAGGACACTCAGTGAGTGACAATTGCTGCTACACATGACTGTTGCTGAGCTCCAGTCATTGATTCAGTCAGATAGAATACTGTTATTTTCATTCAGAAACAATTCCGGATGCTGGTAGTTGCTGAATGCAGGAACATTCATTATGTTCATTATGTAGATTATGTGTAAGGAAAGAAGAAAAAAGAAGAAATC
>JANHFQ010005415.1:25189-38036 GCA_032468035.1 Aparallactus werneri | reverse complement strand
TTTATTGTGAGCCGCCCTGAGTCTACGGATTGGGCGGCCTATAAATTTAATTAAAATAAATAAATAAATAAATAAATCTTGCAAGGGCTGTCCAGGCCACCCTTTGAGCCTATGGCCACATGTCCTTTGAAAGAGCTGCATCAAAAAATGGCCTTTTTGGTTGCAATCGTATCAGCTAGGAGAGTATCAGACCTAGCCGCTCTTTCCATGGCCCCTCATCTATCCTCGATCCATCGGGATAGAGTGGTCCTACGCACTGACCCCTTGTTCATACCTAAAGTAAATATGACCTTTCACCGCTCCTCGGAGATAACTCTCCCATCCTTTTACCGGGCTCCCGCTTCCGCTCAGGAGAGGGAATGGCACCTGTTGGATGTCAGACGGGCTTATCTCTTCTACATCCAAAGAACAGTGGCTTTCTGGTGCTCCGAAGCTCTTTTTGTGTTGTTCCAGTGCAACAAGAAAGGCCTTAAACTTAAAGCTTCCTTGGCATCCATCTCGCGATGGATTAAGGGAACCATAGCGAAGGCATACAAGTGCCAGCGATTGGTTCCCCCTCAAGGCGTCGTGGCTCATTCTACTAGGGGATCTTCCACAATCGCGGCCTTTAGGGCCTCTCCCTCCTTGGAGCAGGTGTGTTAGGCCGCCACCTGGAGCACTCCTCACTTGTTTATAAGGCACTATAAGGTGGACTCCTTTGCTTCCAGGGACATGGCCTTCGTCTGGGGGTGCTACGGTCGGTGGCTCAGCAGCCGCAGTCAGCCCACCCTTAAGGAGCTTGGGTATTATTACCCAGATGATGTCACCGAGCCCATCTGGATCCCTTGGAGAATGGAAAGTTAGTTACTTACCATGAACTTTCATTCTCAGGGGAACCATGATGGGCTTGGTGCCCCACCCCGCTGACTTTTTTGCCCTCTGCCACCTGTTTCCTATTGTTTATAGTTATTGTTGCAGTTTTGGCCAGTTTTTCTTCAGGGGTTCTCCCGCAGATCTTCTTTCCCCCAAAAAAAACCTTCAAAAAAGGTTGACTTGCACATAGAAGAAGATGCATGGTTCCTCCGTTCAAGTTGGTCTTCAGTTAGAGGATTTCTGGGTTCTAGCCAGGAGCTCCACCCCTTTTCATCTTGTCTTGCCTGAGAAAGGAGCATAGCCCAGATGATGTCACCGAGCCCATCATGGATCCCCTGAGAATGGAAGTTCACGGTAAGTAACCAACTTTCCATTCTTTCTTGTGCTATCATTCCACCTCCACTGCTGAAGAATATTTTGGTCATGTAGCTGGCCAACAGTCCTTTGTCTTCTACACTTGCTGATAGCTCCCTTCTATTTATATTTCCTATCTATAACATTACAATGGTTTGGAGAAGGATTGGAGATGGCATCCAGAGGATGGTTACTATAGCTCAACAGCCTTTCTTATTGACCTTTCTCTTGAGAGAGGCTGGTGGCAACAGTTTGATGCTCTTTTTTCCTCCGCATGTTTCTTACCAGCCTGTCTCTGTGAAAAACTATTCCAGTTTGGTGGGGTGATGTTGCCCAGAATGAAACAATTTTAGGAAACAGCCTTTAATTTTTTTAATGAATTGAATGCAGTTCACAAATTTTTATGGAAAAGAACTGAAAGTATATGCTGATTCTGTAAGCCGCCCAGAGGCCTCCGGGAGTTAGCCGGCTTAAAAATGTGGGCAAACTCTTACAGCAGAAAGTTTCTTGCACCCCTGTTCGGCTTCCCACATGACATAAAATTGGCTTGTTGACAGGAAAACTGCCGAGCAAGCTGGCCTAAATACTAATGATTGTCTGCTGAGGGAGCTTGGCTTTAGCATGCGGAAATCGATGGGGATGGCGTTAGAGAATAAGCAAAGATTATATGTTCTTCTCCTTTCTCATGTTCATTGTACTCTTAGCAAGAAAACAGGGTTAGTGACGGATATGCCAGTAGAATATGAGGTGGATTGTTTGAGGGAATTGCAGCTTGAAGGGGAATTGCTACTGGGAGACTGTTCTTTTACAGCAATTAGTTAATTTTACAGAACAGTGGATTTTGGAAAGTAGAAAGTTATTTTTCTTAGGAATAATATGGATTATTTTCCAGAAATCTTTCCAGCTAACATTGCTGCTTTTTGTTGAAGTTTTCTGAATTGTGGAATCTTTCTAAGAAACATTGCTTGGTTCTAACACTGGTAGTACAGCATAATGAGCAGAATTTGCTTAAAATAATTTTATAAATTTACACATATTGCTGGAATAATTTTGCTTTCAGGAATATAGTGACTGCAACACTGTGCCTTTTTAAATATTGCTATGAGCCACCTTGCGTGTCAAATGAGCAAGAAGTAAGAATATGGCTGAGGGATCTATGGCTGTCGAAATGCAAATCATGTCAGACTCAGCTAGGATCTTAGAAGTTGTACATCAGCAGTATTTTGAAGGCCAGATATAAATGGGATAGCTGAAGACTAATTTTCTATTATAACTTCAGGTAAAAATATAAAAGGGGCAGAATAAGAATAATCAGAAGAATATAAGGGGAGGGTATAAATTGTACTATTTTTTAATGATGGAAAATTTTAATTGAGAAAAATTTGACACATTCTGGACTGGCACATTGCTTGGCCCTTAGTAATTGATCATTCACCAGTTTCTGTCTTTTGCTTTGCTTTTCAACCACTGTACTTTAAAACTGGAAAGTAAAGGTCTTAATTGTGTGAAAAAATTCACCCCAACATTTATTTTTTCTCTGCAGGTGTTGAAATATATGAAGGATAGGTTAGCATGTTCTGATTTTCTGAAAATTGTATTCTAGGACAGCGGTCTTTCTGGACTGGAGGGGGGGATGATTCTGTGTGAGCAGCAGATAAGCATGCATGCGCATGCATCTCCATTTGCGTAAATGGCGGGCAGACACACCTGCCGCACAAATGGAGCAGTGCACGTCTGTTCACTCGTCCACCTCTTCCATGGCCCACTTCTGAACAGGCTGCGGCCTGGTAGTGGGCTGTGGCCTGGGGGTTAGGGACCCCTCTTTTAGGGAATTGCACAGACATTACGGAAAGAGTGTCTGGGTTCCAAGTAATAAAATCCATGTCAAGCAAAACTCTAAGGCAGGAATAGCTTTATTGGAAATATCATATTAGCACAGAACTGGTGAAAACCAACTCTGAAGACTCCCACGATTTTCACCTAATTAAAAGTAAAAGTTTTTCTACTTTTTCAAAACAGTCACATGGTCCAGTCATGGTGCCGTCTGGCAACTGGGTAGCATCACTCTGCCTTCTTCCAACCAGGTGTGAGAATGTCCTTGGTTCCCAAGAGAAAATATTTTGTTTTCGCCCTCTATCTCAAATCCCTGTTCCTCAGCTCCAGTGTGGCAACACTGAAGTGATCAAAATGGTTTCAGTCAGGTCACTTTCAGCGTTGACAAAGAGTTTATAGATGAACTCTTAGATTTCATATAGATTTGTACCAAAATACAAGATTTTATGAATCTATAGAATTTACTTCAAAGCACTACATATATATTAAAAGCAGTGCTATATAAACATTAAGAATAACACTGTTGACATATTGTATTATTTTTTGATCAGGCAATGCCTCCTTCTAAAATTACCTCTCGTTTCTTGTGCCTCGTTCATTAGTAAATTCAGTGGGCCTTTTAAACCAGACATAGATTGTAAATACGGGGCAGTAAGAACAAAAAGCTAAAAAGCTAGTAAAAACCATGTGTAAAGTCACCATTGCTTCTGAGCGTCCTTCTATTCAACAAGCAAAGTAGGCTTCATCCCAATTAATAAGAGGAATAAATCCTTCTGTTTTGTCTGGGGCAAGAAGGAAGCATCTGAGACTAGCGGCTTGCTCCTGTCATACAGGGAACATTAATGGGCACCAGCTGGGCTGTAGCTTGAGCTGCTACACAACTTTAACTTTGCACAGCAAGAGCTGCTGTGGCAATGGTGCAAAAGTACCTCCTGTACAGATTCAGAAGTACACTTCAATTGTGGTTCCCAGGGCAACCGAGTAATGGCAGCCAGCTGGCTTTGTACCACCTGAGCGCATCAAAGAGCAAGGCCTCAGCTCAGCCCATTCCAGCACGGAGCTCTGCAGATGCCAGTTTCAGGTTGAGTTTAGCACACTCCAAAAGTTATGGGCTGATGCTATCGTGTTCCCTTTCATTCATCACCATGTAGGGCTTTCTGGAAAAAAAACAACAGGGTGACTTTTCTGTTGACATGCAGATGGAAGCTCTGCTAGACTTGCCCTTCAATTTTTTCCTTCGTTTCACATACACCACCTGACTCTGGAGACCTGCATGTACAGCACTTGCATTTTCAAAGTCTTGTTTCTGCCATTGGTATTAAATATTTGAATGATGTTTTATAACTTGTACAATTAATGAAGGTGTTAAAAAAAGAGACAGCTGTAATCTGCCCCAGAGTAAAGAATAGAAACAATTATGGGGACATTTCTTTAGTGTGCAGTGTAAATCACAGATATGTTTGCAATTTAGTTATGGCCCGTTTATTATTAACTTGTGCTTAAACAATATGTCCTTTTTACCAAATAGGCAGCTGCTGATGTCTGATCCTGCTCAGAATTCTCAGCTTGGGATTGAGCTAAAGACAGTTGCTGGACAAGAAAAAAAATTAATCTGTTTGTATTTCTGATATTTGTTCATCACTTTCCCCTTCTTTGTAGCTTGGAGAACCTAGGGGACCTCTCTAAGCCATCTGCTCTCTATTTCTGTCCTCTAGATGTCAGTCTATAAAATCATGTTGTTTTTTTAAATCGTCTTCTACCATTTACCATCTTTTTAGTAGAAAAATCTATCAAATATGGGGCCGGATGTTCAGGGTAGTTGCTTGTTTTCTGTGGGGCAGCCAGCTACTCAAACATTGAATTATTAGACATTGTTTGAATCATCTCATTATCATCTTGGATAAGTGATGTTCTGTTGTAGCAAAAGAATGGGATATGATCAAAAATGGGCAGATGGGAGGACAGTATATAACTATGAAAGACAAGGGATCCACAGGGACCTTCTTTATTTCTCCTCTTCCGGAAACATATTGTGACCTAACATTGTCTTTATTTTTTGGGTACAAATTCTTGAGCTTCTGTTTAAGGAGTCTGCTTGCTGCTTTTGTTATTTATATTTATACGCCAGATAGGAATCTATTCATGTCTGACTCTTTATTAATTTAGCCTTTTTCTCTCTTCTCTTCTCTTCTCTTCTCTTCTCTTCTCTTCTCTTCTCTTCTCTTCTCTTCTCTTCTCTTCTCTTCTCTTCTCTCTACTCTTCTCTCTACTCTTCCTCTCTTCCCTCTTGATTGATCAATCAGTGGTGAATAACTTTAAACTATATCAGTGCTAACCACTTAGGAGCATAAACATTAACAGCTTTAGAGGTAAGGGGATAATTTCTGGAAAAAATTGCTTTAAGTGCATTAGATGGATTTGGGAAGGCAATTTTTAAAATAGACACCCCTGGTTTGATTAAGGCTTTACAGACTTTAATTGGGTTGGTAGCTCATTGGTAACTAGTGTAGCATTTTTCTACATTGGTGTTAGATGGTCCCATTTGGTGGTCCCATTTAACTGGGCAGCTGCCTTTTGCAAGAGTGAGAAGTTCCAGCAGATGTTCAATGGTAGTCTCAGGTAGTTCCAGGTAGTGTGCATTGCAGAGGCCCAGTCCTAAGGTTATTAGGGAATGGGTCACTGAAGCTAAATAGACTAAAAGTTATAGTTAAAGCTGGATATAGGCCACCTCTACACACACACACACAAACACACACACACACACACACACACACACAGATGTCTCCTGTATTTTGGGTGTAAAGATGAGAACGTATCACAGCCTGTCACAAGTGAAGGAGGACTGTTTGCTAGACTCTTAAGTTTGCAAGATGTGAAACCTGATACCTTCCTACTCAACAGATTCTCTCATGCTTGTAAATATATACAATCTTGATATACTGTAATTAGCAGTCATTGTACTATGAAAGTGAGAGATCTGTCTAGCCAGTCTCCAATTAATTTTATTTAGCAGGGCATTCTTCCATATCCAGAAACCCAACTTCTATTCACAATAGATGGGAAGGCCTTTGTTCAGATCTCTTGTTTTACACTAAGTTTTAATCCCAGATATTCACCAGTACCACAGTGCAGTATGAATCTCTTCTTAGAAGGGCAAGAATCTTTCTGGTTACTCAAATCTACTTGCAAATCTTTCCATCAACTTTATAATTAATATCTCAAAAGCAGAGATAGAATGTTCTCCCTGGGACATACCAGGGAAGAAGGAGAGAGAGGACGAGGAAGGAAAGGAAAGGAAGGTGAGTGAGTGAATGAGAGAAAGGAAAGGAAAGGAAAGTGAGACAGAGAGGGAAAGGAAGAAAAAGGAGAGAAAGAAAAGCTATTAGGAATCTCATACTACTTTTCCCCCAGAAACCTCATAATGACAGAAGTATGTAAAGATCATTCTTCAGGGAATAGGTAGCTTGTCTCCTGCTAAACTGCCATGTCTTCTGCTAAGGGATGATTTCTCTCCTGTTCCCCCTTGCCCTCATAAATAGACAAGTCATCCATGCCAGTCATTTTTGTAAATTCATTGACTTCAGGCTCCCTAAATTTCAAATCTTCCCCAGCTGAAAAGGTGCTCAGAATATAAGAAGTGTTTCTACCATACATTGCTGGATATCATGGACCAGGTTTTATTCTTGAGTTAAATAATATAGGGAAGCTACTATGAAAAAAAGCCATTAATTTTGCCTCAGTGGGTAAATAAATTGAGCTGCATTAATGATTTTAGACATTTAGCTATATTTATATGTAGAGCATAAGAATGATACATGTTTTCCATCCCCTTCCTCCACTTTTCTTCATGCCTTTATTTCCTGTCTTGTAGAGAACCACGACTTGACTGTCCTCTGATTTCCCCCCCTAAATTCTTTTAATTAAAAGAACACAATGGGAATCTTCCAGAAGGGTAACCATATTGAAATGCCAGCTTCCAGCATTGACATTTCAAGTAATATCTCTGGGGGCCACATATTCTTCAGGGCATTCTGAAAAACAAAAAAGAAAAAGAAAAAATCCAAAAATAGTGTGTTACTGCAGCTCAGTGATTTGTTTGGAAGAGTGCCCAGAAAATAAAAGTAAAAATTATGTAGGTTATTAAGAAACCTAGAGATTGGGGAGGATGGGATGCAGAAATCTGTGAAGAGGAGCCTCATCTATCTACCCTCTGATAAATGGTATTTATGACTGGCCATAAGTTAGCAATAGCCTTGAGTTTGGAAAGATCAGGAGATTGCTATCTAGGATTTTTTTTAATGTTATCTGGAAGGAATTGAAACCCAGGGAGGGGGGAACAGAATATAAAAGTGCGGAGCTAAAAATCTAGCTCTCTGCAGAAGACATGGTTCAGAAGCTGCCCATGCAAATTAAAGATGACCCAGGAAAGCCAGAGATGGAGACCTAAAAATTATGCCTGTGTTATAAAGCAGAAAAATGATAATCTCAGCAAATCGCTGTTCTCTCCCGTATTAATTGAAATAGCCGTACAGAAAGCAGCGTGGAGAAAGTCCTTCCAATGACTTGTATCGCCTGCTGTCACCCCTGCTATTTATGCAGTTTGCTGGCTTTGTAGGCTATGGGGGTTTCTCCCTCCCCTCTCCTATGTGATCTATTGTTAGAATGAAGTTCTGTAGGATTCTTAAAATGTTTTTACATGGCTGATGAGCGGTGCCTTGCTTATTGCAAAAATGCTGGGGCTCTCCCCCCCTCTCTCCCCCTCCCTCCCTCTCCCTCTCCCTCTTCCAGAAACCCCCCTCACCTGACTCCCCCTACTGTGATCTGTTGACATTATCCTCTGTTCCTTAGCTTCAGACAGTAAAGTCATGACATGTGCGGCTGTTTGGAGGATGCCGAAGGAATTGGAATCAGGCAATCATGAATCCCCTGATGATTCATCAAGCAATGCTCAAATCCTGGAGCTACTCTGTCACCTTGACAACACAGCCCATGGCAATATGGCCGGGTAGGACTCTGCATATTTTATACTACCAAGGAAAAAAAGAATGAAGGGCAGACAGTTTCTATTAAATCTGAACTTTGTACATTGAAATATACATGCCTTACATTACGGTTCCTTTATTGTTATCTTAGATAGGATTGGGAATTAAAAGCAATAGTCCTTCAAATTTTTAATAATATGCTGTTTAACTGTTTGTGGATAATTCACTAATTCTACAGTACTGTGTATTTCAACGTGCATATTTTTCGTTACACACAACTAATATAATAATAGCTCAGTGGCTGGATGGAATTTCACTTAGAAAAATTCGGAATCTATGTTCTGGTTGCTTCCCCTCACTTGTGCTACCTTCTCCATGTCCACTCTATTGGGTAATGGTATTCTTTGAAATTCTTCCTTTATTTTATGCTGTACTTTGTAACAAAATAAGGAAATAGGTTTTTTTTCTTCTTTAGGCTTTTTCCATTATTTCTTCTGTTGTTATCTAGTGAAATGGTTCTTCTTTGTGCTGCTTGTATACCATAAGGGGTCCCATATACGGGAGGTGACTTAATTTCATTCTCTCTATGCATTCTGATCATCCAGTTGAGCATTTGAATCATAGGAATGGAAATAGTTTACCTGACATAATATGCCTTTTCCCATTTGATTTAGCTAGGTTCAGTATTATTTAAATTCTTTCCTACATATTGATTGATCCCTATTTTTGCATTTTAAGAGAAAAATATTTCTAGGGTAGTCAGTGACTATTAAAATAGGTGGAACTACGGTACATGATTTCATTAACTTACAGTTTCATTCATTAAAACTTGTATCTATACAAAAATGTGTACTTTAAATTTCAATAATTTCAGCTTTTTTTCCCTTTGAAAAGCTGCAGCAGGAGTCACATGGACCCCCAAAACATGGATCCAAATCCAGTTTTTTGGGATGCCCATTTTCTGGGTCATGACAATCTATGCTTGGGATATTTTTGTCAGCTTTTTGGATGCTGTACATTTTCTGAAACAAAGTTATTGTGCACTGCAACTCTGGACTTCATGCTGAATAATCTTGGTGCATCTCCTTGTGTTGGTCAAACCCCTGCTGATATAATTGGTCCTGTAGGCCTACAGTTGACTGTATCCTGGTTTGTTCCTTTGTTTTCTGTCTAGGGCTTTCTGCTCCACACTAATCTCTCAGATCATGGGAAGCATATTTAGCAGCTGGTAGCCTCTCTTTCCCTCTCTCTGCCATGGGCCTCTTTGGTGAATCACCTACTGAAGTAGCCTCCAGGGTAGGTCCTTCCAATAGGATTCTTCAGTGGGTCTCTACTGCAACAGCCTTTTGATGACATTCCCTACAAGGATTGTGCAAGCTCTTTTCAGTGGCCTCACCTAACAATGACAGGAGTCTTCCTGGGTCTCACCTGCTGAACTGCTTCTTCCCTCCATGCTCAGTCTTTTGATAAGTTCTTCAAAGAACTTATGCTGCCATTGGACTGCCCTAGGTCTGCCCCTTCATCTCCATTATTTATTTATTTATTTATTTATTTATTTATTTAGGCTTTTATGCCGCCCCTCTCCTGAAGGACTCGGGGTGGCACACAAACATAAAAAGAAACAATACAAAATTTAAAAGTATATTAAATATAGCAATCCAAATAAATCCAATTTTTAACATTTTTAAAAAGGGTGGGGAAAAACATTTTAACATTAAAAAAAATTACATTGGTTAAAAAGGCCAGACGTTACCCTAATGTGCTTGATTAAAAAGCCATGTCTTCAGGGCATGGCGGAAGGATCGTAGATTGGGGATCTCCATAGCTCTGGCGGTAGGGTGTTCCAGAGAGTAGGAGCTCCCACAGAGAAGGGTCTCCTCCTGGGGGTCTCCAGCCGACACTGTCTGGCTGAGGATACCCTGAGGAGGCCAACTCTGTGGGAGCAAACCAGGCGATGGGAAGCTATCGGTGGCAGAAGGTGGTCTTGCAAATAATCTGGTCCTAAGCCATGTAGGGCTTTGAATGTCATTACAAGAACCTTGAATTGCACCCGGAAAACCACTGGAAGCCAATGCAGACCGCGCAGAAGTGGTGCGACATGGGAGTACCGAGGTACTCCCATAACTACCCACGAAGCCACATTCTGCACCAGCTGTAGTCTTTGGGTGCTCCTCAAAGGAAGCCCCATGTAGAGAGCATTGCAGTAATCCAACCTGGAGGTGATGAGGTCATTAAACCAGAAAGTCTCCGTTTAGTCAAGTTTAATTCCTAGTGACATGAACCCGTGTTGTTTTCTTAGCAACAATACAAAACTATATGCCATAGTCTTCTTCCAGAATGCTGTTTTGACTTCCCAATCCAATCTACTGCCCTAGGGCTTCTTAGTGATCATCCAGCTTAATTATGGTCAACTATGTATATAACATATTGGTACTTTTACAAATGACTCCCATTTTGGTATGGGGCATAAATACAGTAATCTACCAGCTAGTTTCTCGTTCAGCTCCTTTACATAAATAGCCCATATGTTATGCAATTGGTCCGTATAATTTATAGCGTTGTCATCTTATGGACTCCTTTTAACACACATGGAAATTAATGTAATATTAGGTAGAATTTAGAACAGGTGTGTCCACTTGTGGCTCACAGGCTACATGCAGCCCTAAACAATTAGTAATGATCATATGATCATAAACGTTTATTATTATGTGATTTATATACATTCATTATATATGTTATATGCAGCCCAAAACAATTCCTATTCATGCAATGCAACCCAGATAAGCCAAAAGGTTGGACACCCATGATTTAGATTAAAATATTAAATGAACAATTATTTGAATACACTGTTTTCCTGAGAACATAGAGGGGGGAAATGGCCTTAGTGGCTTTCTCCAGCTCACATTCATCCACAAGTTCTTTACCTTTCTAATTGTTGCCACACATATAGCAGAAAGATTTAATGGATCTATGGCTTCCAATTTCATCCCTTCTTTGAACCATTCTCCACTGGACTCAGCTTCTTTTACCTAAAAAATACCCCATAGTATAAATTGATACGTGGCCAAATAAATAAATAAAACCAGAGACAGCTGGTTAAGGCATTATTTTCTATGCAGAACATTCAGTCTTCTTGTATGTATTTTAGATGCATCATTTTCACTCAGATGCAAGTTCATTTCTCTCCTTTTTTATTTATTCTATTTTATTATAATAAATACTTAAACACACAATCAAGAAAAAAGAGAATTAGAAAGAACAGAAAAAAATAAGCAGTATAAAATGTCAAAGTAACATTAGATTAATGCTACATATTAAGGTATCTTGCATTTTCAGAACATTGTTTAGATTGAGTCAATATGCAATAAATAACAACAGCCATAATATGAATCATAGTGTAGAGAATTAATATCTCTATTTAATCTAAGAGTTCTATCCTTGTTTAGTGATTCAAACAAAGGCCTAGGTATTAAAGCTTTGGGTTAATAGAAACACGGAGTTCAAATACAATACAATGCATGTCTCTATATAGAATTATAATGCATAGACAGTTTCCAAGTTGAATTAAATTCTGTATCAGACTTATTTTTCAAATCCTGTATGAAATTATTTTTTGACAGTGATGCATATTGCCGCAATTCAATTTGTCATTCTTCTACAGTACGCATTATATGTGATTTTTTTCAAAGTCACAGAATGAAAAGAATCTGTCAGGACCCATTTTGGGATGGACTTTCCAGCCAGCCTCTTTGAGAGTGGAAGGGTTGCCTGCTAGATTGATATCAGTCCACATTGGCAAGAGGGCAGGGGTGAGGACTACCTCCAAAAAAACAGTCCTGCTCTCAAAAAGCCTGGCTGGAAAAGTTCACAGCAGAGGCCCAGAGAGATTTTTAGTCCAGAGTGTTTGAAGCATGGAGCACTTGGAGCCAGGCTGGCTCCAAATGCTCCATGCTAAAATCCCTTTCACTATACTTTTCCATCAGCATTTTCGAGAGTGCAGGGGCTGCCTGTCAGATAGATTTCACCCTATTCTCTGTGAAGCAACCTCTGGTTCTCAAAGATGCTGGTTCTAAAAAGCCCTTCTCCCACTTCAGAAAGATCACATTTGCTGACAAGCCAGCAAAAAGGATCTTTCTGAAATGGATAGAAAAGTCTTTCTCTCACTTTAAAAAGATCACATTTGCTAGCCAGCTAGCAAACTAAATCATTCTAAAGGGGGGTGGGGATGGATTTCTTCTGCTTTAGAAAGATAGCATTTGCTGGTATTTTTGTAGCTCTTGTCCCTTTTCAAAAATATTGTATTCTCAGGCTCTCTAGCCAAAAAACCCCCCAGTAAATATAGTGTTTCTATAATCCTGAGATGGGAGAGGAACAGCATGGCTTCAGGATCTGAGCTTCATTTCTCCAGCCCAGTGCAAAAAATATTTTTTTATTCATGGAGGGCAGCTGCTTGACCTCTTTCTGGTTGACAGCCCATGCAGCCGCTTAATAATACATTTGGGAGAGCCAGGCAATCATGTGCCTCACTTAATGAGCATTAGGACTTGCAACTCTAACAAGCAGGCTCCATTATGATCATAAGACAAGGACTACCTGTACTGAACCAAGGGTTGATAAATGTAGGCTAATTCATTTTCTATATTTATCCCATCCTGTTTTTATGGCACCGAGCCAAAGATATTTAGGTAAACTACCTACCTAGGAGGCAGTGTAGCCATTAATAGGATGTAATCCAATCTGTAATCCAAGTTTATTATTTATTTATTTATTTTATTATATTTATACCCCGCCCCTCTCCGAAGACTCGGGGCGGCTTACAGGGCACA
>JANHFQ010005410.1:53173-63488 GCA_032468035.1 Aparallactus werneri | reverse complement strand
TAAGGAGCCTGAAGCTGCTGTTGTAATGAAGTTAGGCAAGCAGCAAGAAAATTTGCGCTCTTTT
Source organism: Aparallactus werneri (assembly GCA_032468035.1). NCBI lineage: Eukaryota > Metazoa > Chordata > Lepidosauria > Squamata > Lamprophiidae > Aparallactus > Aparallactus werneri. The sequence goes on along the minus strand of JANHFQ010005410.1, from coordinate 63,424 downwards.
TCCCTTTGGGGGGGGTTCTTATTAAATAAATAGATTTCTTGGGCTGAGCAAGTACATTATAGCTTAGGAAGGACAAAGGCAAAATGGACTGTTAAATTGGCCATGCCCACCCAGTCACATGACCTTCTAGCTACGCCCACCCAGTCACATGACCACCTAGCCACACCTACCCAGCTGGTCCGCCCCTCCAAGAGTCTAAGGGACCATGAATTGGCCCCCTGTTTAAAAAGTTTGAGGACCCCTGGTCTAAGGTCTGTTACTTTGCCTTTTTCTCAATTTTAACATTTTTTTCTTTGAAAAGCAATATAGCAGCACATTGTTTTCTAAAAGAAATGGAGTGAGAAGAAGGAGAAAGGTATGTCCCATTCACTTGAATGTATATACATTTAAGAATAGTATTTAGTCCTTTCCTTAGCTAATTTTTAAAAGTCAATAGAAAATACAGACAATACAGTTAATCTGTAAAATCAACTCAAGAATAAGGTTGTTTGTTATTTTTCCTTAATAAAAAGAAGCACTATTCACTATTTTGCTAGATCTATTTACAGGTACAAAATTCTAGGCAGATATGCCTCAGGCAACTATCACTACAAAAAGACTCATTTCTAAAGTTATATAGGATCTTATATGAACTGCAATCCCTCCACTTTAACAGACTTACAATAGGCATTCAGTTGAACTACAATTTGCAGTCCCCCTGGGCTTTATAGAGTGGTCACATGGAAATTCAAATAGTAGCTTTAAATCTTCTCATTCATATGTAAGAATAAACTGCACCTACTGATTTTTTCCCTGCTAACCAACAATTAAACTTACATAGTTAAACACACACAATATATTCCTCTCCTTTGCAGAGGTAGTAAGGATCAAAAAATTTCATCAAAATGTCATGAAAAAAAGGAAAATATAAGTTTAAAAAACAGAAAAGAAAAACAAAAACCACCCAAACCTGGCACAAATAGCACAACCCAGGAGAAAGAAATTCCAGCTGTAGTGCTGGGAAGATGAACATTTACTTTTATATTTAAGTGAAAATGCCATTTTTTCTCATTTTAATTAATGCAGCAATTTGAGAAGTAATTTATAGGCTAATTAAACTGAGTGGGAACCTATTGAATATGATTTTTCACAAATTATGGTATATGTTATGGTATACTAGTGGTGTACTAGTAGCCAAATTACTGCAGTAGAAAACAATTGTCTACTAGGTGGCTTCTAAAGTAATGAAATGGGACTTCCAGGGAGTAAAAAAACAGTATTTTAAAAAAATATACTGTATATATCAATTGTCAATACTTTTATTAGGATCAATCCATACTGTATATTTTAAAGTAAGTGGAAAAACTTCCTAGTTTGCTAAACTTCTTTAGCTGGCTATATAAAGGAGGAAATAGAAAAAAGTACAAAAATTGTCTCAGTCCTATAACACTAAGTCTTAAACCTAAAGATTAGGTCTATTGCATATACTGGGCTAAACCATGATTTGGATTTAGTCATGGTTTGTTAAATTCGCACTAAATTAATGAAACCTGGATTACAAATCACAGAGGGAGAATTCATACAATATATGGTAATAAGCCAAAATTAAACAAACATGGCTTTGTACAACTTGGAGAATTTACGCATTTGAAGCAAAGCACATTGGCATCATATGTACCTCAATGTAATTATGCAAACAGTGCAAATTGGGTAATTTGTATGAGTCCAAAATTTGAGTTGCATGATGATGGCAAAAATTATACAGCAATTTGCACAATGGTGTCATGGATGTGCATGTTGATGCCCCCTCCCTGCAGATGGCTGTGTTTATGAACTTGGTTGGTTTGAGAGCAATTTCTCTCTGGGATTTAAGTTTCCATTTTTAAAAGGTTATGGAATAAAGACGAACGGTCAATCTCACCATTGAAAACACTCATTTTGTGAGATTCCTTTTCAGTCTTCTGAGAAAGCACCAGTCTCTTGCTGAGCAAAGGGCAGAGGAAAAATCCAGCAATCTTGTAACAGCTATGTAATTAGGGTTGTCCAGCCAGAAATGGAACGCAATATAGTGTAACCAGATATATTCAGAGTTAATTCTTACACCATAGCAGATGCATACAGGATCATAGCTTTAAGGTGAAATCTAAGCATATTTGCTCAGAAATTAAGAACATTGAAATTTTCATAACGTTGTAACCTCCAGAGTCTGAACTGACTTAACTCCAAAACAGATTCTGCCAGATTTAGTTGAACTGCCACATACATCAAGCCTATTGTGTATATACACATAACACATATACGCATAAATTCCAAATTGTCTAGCAAGGCCTGTTCCATTTACAGTTAGGTTACACCTCAGTTACAGTATTTATACAGCTATAACACTTTTAGCGTATCACATGCAAGCTATTAGTTTTATTTATTTTACACTAGCAAACCTAGTTAAACCAAGAGAACGATTCTGTGAAGGTTGCCAGAATATGCCTGGGGTATTTTTTTTTTTAAATCTTAATTCAACATTTCCTTCCAACCGAGCGCCTATTTTGTAAATCTACTTGTCAGTTAAGTATTCTTTCAGCGCGGCGATAGCTTCAGTGTTAGGCACACAATAGGCTTTACTTTCTCAGGTGCCCTATTTCAAGCGGGAACTTCCGCACACAAAAAAAGCACTCAGCGCTCTTTTCGTTTGGCTTCCACACACACACACCCTTCGCCCGCTTCCCCCTCTGCACCATTTTAAAGCCTTGTCCGATTGTCCTGTATTCTAAAATACAGTACAATTGTTGCTTCTTTTAATAGGAATTTTAACGCACTGCCGCCGTCGGCGAAGGGGAAAGAATCCTTTTTCGAGTCCGCTCGGAGATCGACTAGACTTCCCTGCCCGGAGCTCAGCGCCTGGTACGGTTCGGCTCAAAGGGCGGTCGCAGTTGCCCCCAACAGGTGGTCGGGCTAGGAGTGGTTCAACAGGTGCAGCTTGGCTGTTATGAAGTCATGGGCCGAGCTGCACCTGTGGCATTTCCCAGCCGATGCTGAAGCGGCGGGGACTGGGTAGGCGATGGGCCACCCCCGCAGCCTTCTAGCAAAGCTTGAAGCGTTGCTTGAGGCGTCGTTCAGCCTTGCCTCGAGGGGCTAAGCGAGCTAGTTCCCACTTTGAAACCCGGTCATAGGGGGACTTGGCCCTTGGGAGACCACATGTTGGTCACCTGGTGAAACGCTAGCTGGAAGGGACAGGAAAGCCGAGCGGACCCGGCACCTGGCTTCTTTGTATGAACGTGTCTGGCCGCCTCAAGGAAAAGTGTGCCTCGGATTCCCTTTCTAATGTCGCGGAGAAAACTAAGTCCTCCTCACATCCTCCACTTTTTTTTAAAGCTCCCTCTTCTCTTTTCTCTTCCCCAATACATAAGCCTTCAAAGCGCAGCCACCGCGGGCAGGAGACCGGAGCTTGAACCTGAAACGCTCCCGTTACAGCCGAGGCTGCCTTGAAAGAGAGAGAGAGAGAGAGAGGTGGGGGGAGAGGGCTGGAGCGTCTTCCCGAGAGCTGGCGGCAGGAGGCGCTGGCGGGTCCGCTCTAACGGGCTATGATGGGCTCCCTGCCGAAATGAGTCCCTCATTCCCGCGGCCGAGGTGCTAAGAAACGGAGGGACGGACGCGCGCCCAGCGAGCGCTCACAGCTCCTCCTTTCGCGGCTTGAGCAAAGTAACTCCGGTGGAGTAAGAGTGCAGCCGCGATCGCAGAAGCCGCGAGCGCCGGGCTCCAGCTTTTTGCGCCCGCTGGGGGCGGGAAGAGCGGGCGGGAAAGAAGACCATCGCCGCACCGCCAGCAAAGAAGAGAAGGGGGAAAGAAACTGTTGCCTTCCCCTTCTTTCTTTCTTTCCTTCCTTCCTTCCTTCCTTCCTTTCCTGACCAGGCAACAGGAGGCTCCGGCAAGGCGAGAGGTTTCCTCGCGGCTCCAGGCAGAGACCGCCTGAGCAAGAGACTCCTGGTATAAAGTTATCCAAAGTCGCGATGGCCCCGGAGGCTGGAGCCCTCGGCTTACTGGCGGCGATCGTCTCCTTCGTCGCGCCCTCGGCTGCCTTCCTGGGAGCAGCTCGTGGCCAGTTCTCGGCAGGTAAGGACTTGCTCCGTGCCAAAACGTCCCGTTTCTATGGGGGGAGAAGGAGAAAGGGGCCGCCTCCTCCTTTGCCTCTCTTGGCTTCTCCTGCTAGGTGCCCGGGTGGGGGGGGGGAAGAACCTTTGGGGTTCGAAGAGCTCCCCTCCAGTTGGAAGAGAGGGGGAGGCGGTGGAGGTTGTACCGAGGAAAGGGTCCCGCTAGAGAAAGAGGTTTCTTTCCCGGATGATTCCGCCACATTCCTGAGATTAGGAAAGGAGGGTTTGCCCAGCAGCCTCGTGCTTGCAATGGAGAGGTTTCTTCCTTCCCCACTCCCCACTCCTCTCCCCGAAAAAGGCTGGCCGTTCGGGGTTCTCCCTCTTGAGTTGCTCCGGAGGTTGGAGAAAGCGGACCGCCGCGGCGCCTTTCTCCAACCTCCGGCACCTTGACGCGTGTCGAGAGCGAGAAAGGGAAAGCGTTGTCGACTTTCGTTCGTCCTTTCCTCAAAGCTGGGAAATCACACTGGCGGCTGCGGGATGGAGGGCTCTTTCTGTAAAAAAAAATAATAATAATCCCTGGAGTTTTTGCATCTTGGAACTGGGGGGAGGGGAGGAGGGAGAGGGGAGAGGAGAGCCGTAGAGTTTGAAAGGGCCCATTAGATCGTCGGATCGAACCCGCTGCTCGGTGCAGGAATCCACCAGGCTTCCCAGAGGCTGCACATTTTCGGCTTCTCACGCCAACGGTCGACCTCTCGCCTGGTCAGTTGGCCAGATCCTGTTTACATAGCCTTGGCTCGTTACATTTTGGAATGTCTCCTCGGCTTTGTTGGTAGAGATGGGGGCGCATTGTGAGAGGGGGGGGGAAGCTGATTTCTGCATGAAAGGGGCACACACACATACAAAGGCACAAAAGGAATTCTTAAGTTTTCCCGGAAGCTTTCGCTAACTTCTTTGTATCTAACCTGGAAAGGAGCCGGAGGAGGGACAACTCTGCTGCTACACTCAGCGTAGCTTCCCTTCGTATAACCGGAGTTTTGAAGGGAAGGTGGGTGCTTTAAGTCACCGCCTTACCTTCCCCTCTCCGGGTCATTTTAGCAGCCCCTTTCCCTTTCAGGAGAAGGGAGAACAGCCGCGAGAGAGTTAATACTTCGGCGCGGTTATCAGGCATTTTTTTCCCCCTAAAGCAAACAAGCTGCACCCAACAGCGACGGGCCGATACCTCCTTTCTTCTGTTGACTTTGCTGCCGGGCTAACTTTTGGCCCGAGGGGGGCTGATGTCGGAGGCAGCGACTTCCCGGGGGTGGAATGGCTTTGGACGTGCAGACTCCCCTGCGCAGACGTTCCGAACAACTTGGCATGTGTGCTGGGTTAGCGAGCGCCTTTCAGCCTCGCCTTTGTTTCTGGAAAAACGTTGTGATTAAGCGCCAAGGAGAAAATCATCTGAAGGCTTTGGGGTGGGGTGGGGGGGGTTTGAGAGGAATGCAAGTTGACAGCTACAGAGCGAAATGCTGAAAGTCCTAACAAACCTGCTTGCCCAGTTCAAGGGATGGTGCCTATAGACATCCCAGAAATGGTACTGACTGTAACCACATCCTTTTGTCTGGAAGGAAAAGCAGCCTGCAAACTCGTTTAAAAAACTCTTTTGCAAGCTTCCTCCCCCAATACAGATTCATTTTAGAACCTACTGAGAGTGTTTGACCTCTGACACTGTCTCTTGTGTTTTCTATGTAAGATCAGAGAAACAGGCTGTCTTAATCTAGCTGGACTGCGGGCAGTCTTTTCTGTAGAGAGACAGGAAGTTGGAGGTGGCAGGATTCTTATCCTACTCACAAGCCCATTGATTTCAAGGGAGCTTATTTCTGAGTGTGTACAATTGTGTGGTAAAGAAGCATCTCTAATAAACACAAGCGATGTCTATAAATTGAATTTTGACATGTTCTCCTTCCCTTCCAAATGTTTGCAAAGACTCAGATCTCGATACAAAGTTTTGAAATGGTTGGTTGTAGATTGCTATGATTGAAAGATATTTATGGAGTATGTTTTTAACAAACAAAAGGTCTTCTGCACATTTTGTCTGCAAACTTGAGCTATTTAAATTTCATTAAAAAAAACAATGCAAAACTTTTCTTTTTTTAGTGCCAGTAGTTTTGTTTTGTTGTGTTGTATGCAGTCAAAGACAAAAGGGAGAATGCATTCTGCATTTGCCTTAAGTTACATGCTTTCTCTATCTTACTAGCTATGCTAAATCACCTACCATTTTTAATCTTATCATTTAATCAGGCATTTTATTTTTTAAAAGATACTTCCATTTCAATGCCAAGGCAGTCAAATCTGTGGTGTGTATGGTTAGCGTTTATTTCCACATTCTGTTGCTGCTCTTTGTATTCCAGTTCTTGTTTCTCTTCTACTCTTTCCCCAAGGAAAGTTATGATAGCTGCATATTCTACAAGTATATCATTCTTTGTAGCTTAGAATGTAAAATAAGGGACCAAGGTTACATCAGCATCCTGGAATTTTATTAGGTGTGGTGACAGGACACAGACACACACAAATGAAAGGATTCTTAGGGGGTGATTCACAGACCACCTGCGACAGGACAGGAATTAAATTAAATGCCAGCAGTCTCTGAATTGTCCTATTTTTTAAAAGAATAGATCACTACAATAAATTAGACATATTTTTCTGGTATTGCTGGACTCTCAGTATTAAACACTGTCTGCCCTTGACTTCAGGTATCTGACAATCAAATTGAAATGCTGTCAGCTGGCCATTTATTAATACAGACTTCTAAGTTTGAAGAAAAAGATACAATTTGGGGAGATGCCACAAACTGTAGCAGTATAAGACTAGAGGGTTTTTTTGAGTTTAGGATATACAGTACAGCATAATGTGGCCTGAAGTGACCCTCTATAATTTTGTAATGTATTCTTTTCAGCTTTGTTCTACATATTGTCTGAAACAAAGTCCTAGGAGTTCTGTAAATCAATTCAGGGAAACATTATTTCTCTAATAAATATGGAACAAAAGACAACAGGATTCCTTTTTTATTCCAACTTTGTTATTTCATCAAAAATTTTCCTCTCAATTGTTTTAAAAGGACAATTGGACAAGCAATGTATAAATATACTAGTGTTGTGTATGGTTATAGAAATGTAAATATCATACATTTGTCATGAAGCTTTTACATAGTAACTCCCTTCATCTGATTATAAATTCATTCTCATTCTTGTCTAGAGCTCTGTGTTTAAAATTATCAGATTCCACGTAAATGTTGACTGTCTTGATCATCATTTAATTAACATTTTTAATAATGTCAGCAATGCCTTCAGTAGCTCAGTGATGTGAGCACATTTATTGAAATTGTATTATAGTCTTTAGTTTAATTCCTGAATCATTTGTTGGCATAGAAGCAATATTATTCAGAAATAGCATAAAAATATGCTGCTTTTTTAAAAATTAGATTGTGTAGGAGATTGTATGGGTTCTGGCTGGCCCTAAATATAGTTCACAAAATTCTGTGAAACTGGCCCTTTTCCAAGTGACTTTCTCCTGTCATCAGTTTCTCTTCAGAGATATTTAGTGTGATGAATAAAAAGGTAAAGGAGTCCCTGGGACTTTTACTCCGCTAGTCATAGCTGACTTTATGGGGCAGTGCTTATCTCTGTTTCAAGGCCATTGAGCCAGCATCTTCACATTTCTGTGGTCATGTGGCCAGTTTGATGTCATGGAATGCTGTTATCTCCCCACCAAAGTGGTACCTATTTATCTACTTGCATTTGCACTCTTTTGAACTACTAGGTTGGCAGGAGCTGGGGCAAGGACAGGAGTTCACCCCTGTTGCCCCCAGTGCTTGGGTCTCCAATATGAGTTGTCGGTTTTCCAGCTGACAAGTCCAATGTCTTAACTGCAGAGCCATTGTGTTGTCCCATTTAGTATGAGTACAGACAAGAAATTAGAGATAAGACAGGATGAAGTGGCACTGATTATGGGGGATTGGCAGAAAACAGGGCCACTTCTAACAGGAGAGAATAAAACTGCAAAATGGGAAAATACCTGAACATGATTTTTTCCCTGTGCATTATTTACCCAGCTTTCCATCTAGATAGGTGAGATCAATTAATAACTAGAAATTCCACCTCAAGAACGTTTTTTTCAAAATTCCAGCTGTTCATTGTCCTGCATTATCCTTTTGCTAACTCTAATGTAACATTCAATGACCATTGATCATACTTAATCCTTTTGTTTTGGAAAGATTGTCTCCATGATGTTTTTTTCCTTGGGGATAAGTTTCTCACTTTTATTACCATATATTTTTTCAAACATTTTCACTGAGAAATAATCTTCCCCAGGTGGATTCTTAGAATATTTTGAAGTGGACAGTGAAGGGAATAATTATATTAAGTCTTTGAATCTCCAGATCACTGCTTTGTCAATATCAAGAAAATCCATGTACTGGATTAGCACAATTTAATATTATGTCTTAATGAAATTGATCAAGATAGCAGAAATATGTAAAACAATTCCCTTAAAAATCTTTAAATTTCTTACAATTTGTGAAAGAACTTACTCCAGGGCCAGTGTCTTAACTGTAATGTAGTTTTTTTAAACTAATTAATCTGAAACCCAACACAAATAAGTAGCCTTTAAATAAACGTAAATGTAAAACAAATATAATTCCAATTTTACTAGGGAAAGTGAGTTTATTTAGAAATGATACAATCTAGTTTGACAAGTTCTAATACAGGATTTTCTAAGCAAATAAAACTTAAGACAATTGAAATATGGTTACTGTGCTTAAAAAAGTAAGTTTCTGCCATCTGATCTAGACATTGTTCTACTCAGTGATGTTTCTTTAAATGAAACACTAATACTTGATGGTTAACAGAAGTGATAAATTTGATCTTCTCACTGGGTCATGACCTTTTTAACTCCTCTTTTTTAGCCTTGATACCCAATCCATTTCATAGAATTGGCAATATGTTGACAACTGCAGTTATGCTCACTGTTACTGGATTAGCCAACTCAGTTGATTACAAACCCACTTGTGTTCTGTATGAACACAAAAGCTTGTCCCCTAAATAATGTAATAGAAGGAAGCTTATGGAATAAGACATTCCCATTCTGATCCTTTAGCAAGACTTTTGAGGAGTAGAGGAGGAAGTGGGCAAGCCACTAAACCAATCAGAATGGATCACCTGGATTGGTTACTGATAAATTATGATTGTGTACATATGGTCTCTATATAATTTGATTCACACATGTTAAATCATGGTTTGCTTAATCATTATTGAATAAACTTCAATTGATTCAGCTCATGTTATGTTAAGCCATAAACCATTGTGACAGTTGGGTTCACATAACATGGTAAAAGTAGTCCTCCTTTAGCAATTGATTCCAATGAAATGGTTGCTAAGCAAATAATGTGTGAGAGAGAGAGAGAGAGAGGGAGAGAAAGAGACACCAAAGATTTCTGCTTGCTGCCATCTCCTTTAGACAAAGTTCTCTCGTACAGTATTGTAGCTTTACTCTCGCTGGCTTGCCAGCACAGAAATTTGGACATAAATGTGCACATTTATCAGAAGACTAGCCGATAACCTGGCATTGCCCGGATATTTATTTCTCCCAATCCTGTATTAGACAGGAATGGTGATGTGAAGTGGCAGTGTAAGTGCAGAATGGGCTGTCCTCCCTCCTTCCATTAACATATCTGCAATTCCTGAAGAGGCGATGGCAAGAGCAACTTTGCCCTGAGCCCTGATTTTGGTGGCAATTAAATTAGTTAAAAATGTTTTCCCTGTGCCCCCAGAAGCATCAAGAAATGTTGTCTCTGCGTGACATACATCATGTCAGTCTCGTAGTGGTGCAAGCAGGCCCCGTTACAAACACCCCTTGTGGAGTACTGTGAAGCCGTTACTATGGCAACTCCACTGTAGGCTGTATCTTCACAGAACAAACACCCCGAGGAGTGTTAGGGATATCTTATCCCCATAGTATTTGTTTCCAGAGAATAAGTCATTTGAGTACCAAGTTTGGTTGAAATTGCTCAAGGTGTTCCAGAGTTAGGCTGAAACACACACACACACACACACATCTATCTATCTTCGGTTATTTGGGTTTTCTCCTGCATAGAACTGGAAGTATCTTGGCGACGTTTCGATGAGATCTCACTCATCATCTTCTGGCCATT
>JANHFQ010005408.1:18416-31001 GCA_032468035.1 Aparallactus werneri | reverse complement strand
AGGAAGGCCTGGAGGAACATTGTCCATGGGGTCGCGATGAGTCGAACACGACTTCGCAGCTAACAAACAAACAAAAAGGAGAAAGAACATAAACACAAAAAGAGGACATATCCTCCTCTTGCTAGGCATCTGGTAACTTTAGGCATGAAGGAATTTCTACTAAGATTTCTTAATCACAGGCAAACCATGAAATGTATTTTTATATGTCATAATTTTATTCATAAAATTAAGGAAAGGACTGAAATGCCATGGTTTAGATACAGCCCAATATCAGATGCAGCTCTCACTACTACCATTTTTTAAAAATCAGCTATAATAGATATGGTAGGTTTTCATAGATCAGAAATAATGTAGTTGAAATCTCAAAATATCCAGCCCTCAGCCCTGAATTCATCCTGTGCTGAAGTTGGTCTTGTGATTTTTCCTGTCAGAGTTTTCAGTTTTTGTTCTGGTTTAGTTTAGTTTTGAGTATTTGAGAATAATTTTTAAACATGCCCTAACTCAAGGTCTGGGGAAAAAGCCAAATCTTCAATGTATTTTAAAAGACAGGCAGTATCAGAGCCAATCTCAGGGGATGCTGTTGTAGAAGGGGCAAATGGAGAAAGCACATCATTAGAGTGCCACAAGGTGATATTGCCTAAGCCAGAATTTCTCAACCTCACCAGCCTTAAAATATATGGATTTCAACTCTCTGAATTCCCCAGGCATTAGAGAATTGTGGGAGTTAACATCCACACATCTTAAAGTTGCTGACATTGAGAAACACTGGCCTAAGCAATGAAGTTGGAAGTGTTAGAAAAGGCTTTGAATAGCTAGGAATACTGCTATAGTTTGATGTCTGTCCATATCATCTGAAAAAGATCAGTAGAAGGAATTCCCTTATTTATTTATTATTTATTTATTTATTTTATTGGATTTTTATGCTGCCCCTCTCCCAAAGGACTCGGGGCGGCGCACAAATATAAAACCATACAATACAAAATTTTTAAAAATTAATTAAATCACAGTTAAATCCAATAAATAGTTCTAATTAAAAGCATGGGAAAAACAATTTAAAATTTAAAAAATTTAAAAAACAGTTAAAATGGCCCGACGCGTAACCCTAAAGTATTTGCCTGAACAGCCACGTCTTCAGGGCACGATGGAAAGATTGTAGGTCTTTGTCTGTCTCTCTCTCTCTCTCTGAACTCTTTCTCATCTCTCTCCCTCTGTCTGTCTGTCTCTCTTTTTGGGGGGGCAGTGGGAGCAGCTCCTCCAACCGGGTGTGCCACGGACCACCAAAACTTTCTCACGGACCAACAGTCGTCCCCGGACCACTGGTTGGGGACCTCTGTTCTAGTCCAACCCTCTGCTCAAGCAGGAAACCCTATACCATTTCAGACAAATGGTTGTCCAATCTCTCCTTAAAAACTTCCAGGGTTGCAGCAATCACAATTTCTGGAGGCAAGTTTGATCAGACCAAGCGGGCTGGAAGGGCGGTGGGGAACTCCATAGCAGCTGGACACTCTCAAAGCTATTAGGGGTGGTATTCCCAGTGAGAGCTCTAGCGCTAGGAATGGCTATGTGAAATGATCTGGCATATCTTTAAGGAAGCATTCCTCTGGGCCTTTGGAATTCCAGCAAAATATGCATGGTTACCTTTCCGTAATCATTGGCCATTGCTGAGTGTTCCCTGGTGGTGTACCAAAGTTTTTAATTCAATCTGGAGCATCTACCAAGCCACTAAAATGTAGCTATTCACTACAACAACAGTGTCAGTTTTCTCCTGTATTTAAGTTTAATGTTCATTATATGGGCTTTGGAATTTTATTCACTTAAAATTCATTTCCTAAAAATTGTTCTCTGGTTTTGCAAGTTTGGGATGAGGGGTGTTCTCCTTAGTGTATTCTGATATCTGTTCTATAAAAATTGGTGAAATGTGCATAGAGGGTTCCATGTGCTTCCCAAAAGCTGTTTGGTGTGTTTTCCTCCAAAGACTTTCAAAAGGTTTTATCAGATTATAAATTTAAATGTGTCCTAACGATGAAAGGGTTGAAGGACTGCAGACTAATCACATTAAGTTGATTACATTTTAATTAACTGATGTCAATGAATGAAATTAACAGGGCACGCAACCCAAAATGCAGTCTTTAATTCAGCAAACATTACAAATATAAATGGTTTGTATACAAGATCCCAGAAGGGAACTGCTGTAAAAACCTCTGTGGTTGCATTGCACAACATACTGACCTCACTGAATTATGGTTTAATAAAATAATCCAACTATGTGGGTTCACACAACATGATTGAGGAGGTCAGTTTATATTTTAGCTGTTGCATTTCCAAAACATAATCCGTTTGGTTGCTGTTATGTATACATTGTGTATTATATTTACATTAGGAAAGATAAACGTGACTACACTCAGACCTTATAACTCAAAAAGTCTGAGTGTAGTCACTTATCTTACCTAAGGTAAATATAGTACACAATCTATGTACAGATAACAGCATATCTGGGTGTCTTTGACTGATAACCGCTGTGTCTCTGCGTTACCCATGTAACAGATTCATCCATGTGGTCAGTACATTCAGCTAGCAATAAGCAAACCTCTCTTTTGCCAGTATTTTGTAGCTTTATTTGGCAAGACACAAGCAAATAATACCTTCAAGTATCTTCCTCTGACCTTCACTTGAAAACTTTTGCAAGATTACGTAAGCATAGAATTTATAAGGAAAAGGACAAGAACAGGAAAAGTTTCAAGTATGTAAGGCAGGAATGTAAATATGTAAGGGAACTGTAGACTCATGACAAATTAAAGTTTGGATTTCAGAGAAGAATCAAATATAGGGCCAAACTTAACCCAAGTCACCAACTTTGCAATGGCTTCCTCAGTGAGGTACCTGTTATGCCATCTTCGTTGTATTTTTGGCACCGGGCAAAGGAATTCTTCTTCTTCTTCCAGGCTTTTAATCATGATGGTGGCCTTAAAGGTGTGATCAAAGCCCTCCTTATTTTATATGCATTGCAGCTGGAGCTTAAATCATGGATGCCATCTTAACTTTTTTAACCATGCCTTATGGAGAAGCTTGATAGTGCTTTTATAGTAGGTTTCTGTTTGAATTCTATTGTAAACCATTTTGAGATTTGTTTTTAAAAATGTACAAATAAAACATGCAGATATTTTATGTAAATGAATCAGGTGCCTCTGATTTCTAGTAGAAGCTGAAAGAAATGATGTTCTTTCGAATCTGGCTTTCACATAGACCTCTATATTGACAAAAGCAGAAGACAAAACTGGGCAAATTCTCTTTAAAAACAACAACAACTAGGGGAAGTAATCCATCCCACTTAAGTGTTATCACGAGGCCATGAACAATATTTTTAAAAATGCTGTGCTGCGATCAATAGGTTACTTGTTTTTGCACTACATGATCTTTGAAAGGTCATATCTGATCCATCTAATTACAATTACTTGGCATTTTACAAATTAAAAGCCAAGCTAGCCTGTCTGAGCTGATGGTGAATAGTATTCTATAACGTACCCCTTAGGATACAGAGAGGGAAGTGAGATCCTGACCTGCAAGGGAAACTGGTATAAGTTAAACTGAAAGACTTTGTCCCAACACTGCTACTTTGATCAGAGAGAAGAAGGCTGGAGATATTTTTTAAATCTGCATATGTGACACTGAACAGGTTTTCCTGCTATATTTAAGCATTCAGCAGGTGAACGAAGACTTCCCAAATGTACCTTGTGGAAAAGGCAAATTCATGCATAGGACTCCCAATTTTTTCCCTTTTAACTACCCTGTAACGCCTTGCATTGGGGTGGAGTCAGGGTGATTGAATGAAGCTGAGTGTTTACTGGCCGGATGCCCTTCCTGACTCCTATGCAGAGCTCACAGCAGATATTTTCTATTTGTGTCCAGAGAGAGAATATTTGCTGCTAGGATCAAATTCATAGCCTCACCCTTGGAAGGCATATTTACTTGGAAGCTTTGAGGCTGCACATTTAGTGAATGAGGGAATTTAGAAGGGGAGATTTCATAATGCGGTAGATTAGACTCAACAACATTCTTTCTCAGAAAGTCAAGGACAAGTTACCCTGCACCTGGATGAGGAGTATCTGGAGGAACGTCTCCAGTTGGGACGAAGATTTGATTGGGCCACATGATGGACTGGTGGGTGCAGGGGATGGATCTTTGAATTTCTTTTGGGGAGGGGAAACCTGGAACTCTGAGATTCAAGTTTTCCCAGATGTGCCAATATGACAACTGTAATAAAATGGAACTTTGAGGACATGCTTTTCTTGTAAGTTTTTTGGTTTGGAGTTTGTTAGTTGGAACACTGACAGTGAGAGCTCCATCTCTAGGCCACCAGGCTGCTCATGCATAGGACTCCCATGGCTTCCATTAATCTTCTTGAGAAGCTGCACATCTCTGGATAGCAATAACCATAAAAGAAAAATAGGGAATAGGGCCACGACTATCATGTTCCTTGAGACATCTAGTTGGCTACCATAGAAACATGATTACTGGATTCACACAAGAAACATCTAATGGGCCTTCAGCGGCTATTAGCACTTTGAACTGAAGATAAGAATCCTGAAAAGGGAGTGATCCTGTTTTTCTTCACATGTGTTGTAGACTCTGGCACACATGTCTTTATCCAGTGCAACCCACACCTTCCAACTCCATCCTTATTAGTGTTGGCCCCTCACCTTCTCCTTAAGACATTCCAACATAGCAGCTAAGTGTGCCTCTCAGTTCTCCTTGGTGGACTCCATTTTCTGTATCAGCCTCTCCTTGGCAGTTTTGATGAAACTGAGGAGTCAAAACTTGTTATGTGGAAGATCTTTTGGTTGATTCTCAAACACATGCTCATTTTCAGCCAAATTGTGGCCAAGTGAGGTATTTACAGTACGGTTCCCCTCCAAATTTGGTAACCAATGTAATGGAGGTGGTGGGGGGGAAGATAAATATTTAGAGATGGCATCCATTTCCATTGAGATATGTATCTAAAAGTGATTTAGCTTTGCCTGCTTTTTGGACTACTTATTTCCGGACTAACTCTTGGTTACAAAGACAAATCCAAATATAGTTTTTTCCCACTCCAAAAATAAGCCTTCCCTTAATTTATCATTCTTTTTTTAATGTTGACACCATTCGACATTGTATCCCTGCCTGCTACAAGGCTGAAGGCTCTGAAATGATGAAGATTGCACTCCAAGTGATCAAAAGACAACCTCAGAGACTCGGTTAGTTTGCCAAAAAAAAAAAAAATGTATTAGTAGTAGTATTTTATAACTTTAATCCTTTCATTTACAGTATTGTACAGCTGGTTTAAAATATAAAAATAATCTGTCCCTCTGAAAGATAACTACTCCTTTAGCTCTTCTTCCTGCTTACTTGCACACAATGGCAGATGTCACCTTAAAGAACTGCCACCCACGCTTCCCACCAATTTTTGATATATTCAAAACCAGAAGGCAAACGTGAAAATCTCTCATAAGCATTGAGTTTCTTATTTAATATTAATAAGTAAGAACAATGAAAATAAATGATATTTATTAATAATATTATCATGAAATATGTCAGATAAATTCATAGGTGAGGTGCCCAGACCCTTTTCCCCGTTGCTACCATGCAAGGGTGCAGTTGGTCCTGATCTCCCTCACCCTTACAGGCCTTTATTTTAAGCAGTTTTGATGATGGCATTCTTAAAAAGAGTCACTAGAGGAGTGTGACTGTGCTCTGAGGTCATGAAGCCACCACAGCACTTCTTCTTGGACAGGGCTGGGGTGTTCCATGGAAAGTGGCGCATCTTGTAAGCAATATTATCATTTTTTATTTTCCCCATCAGCATTTTTCTCTTCATGATACGGGGTTCGATGACCGGTTTTAACTCCACGTAGTCAGGTGGGGGGTCTATTATCTCCGAGGAAGGGTCTCTATTTAACTCCTGATCCACCTCAGAAACACTCTCCGGGGATTCCTCTTCCACCACATCTGGATTGACTTTGATGGGTCGCTTCTTCCAACCCACTGGCTTCCCCCATCGGAAGTGCAGCATTTCATATGACCTCTTGCCTACTTGCTTTACACGGGACTCTTGATGGCTTTCTGAGTCTCCTTCCCAGCTCTCTTGGGTTTCTGAAGAACCTGAGAAGAGATCTGCACCGGAGTCACTGGAACGCTTCTTTCTTTTATTGCCTAAGCTGCCGCCGTTGCTGCTACTCTTCACAAATTTGTTCCATTTGTTCCACTTCTGAATATTTTCAGAGAGAGGCTGCATGTGACCATTTCCTGGATATACTGGAGACTCATTTGAGAGGCCCATTCTGCAGGCCCTGAGGCACTCCTGCAATGGAAACAGGGGACAAACAGGGAGATATTGACTTCAAAACTACTGTACAAAGTTTCAATTCAGCCTTATTAGCTGAATCTTATTAGCACATGGATTATGTGTTCCTTTAAAACAGGAAGCAGTTTTGGAGAAGCAGGGGTGGGCTGCAAAAATTTTAGCAAGGGGTTCTCTGACTGATTGCTGGGTTGGCATGGCCATGGTGGGCACAGCCTAGTCGGCCTCCCCTGGGCCCCAGAGACCCTCCAGGAGCCAGAAATTGGCCCATTTCTGAACTTCGGGAACTTCAGGGAAGCCTGAATTTTCACACTCCCTGAACCTCCATGCGGGCCCTGCAGTTACCAGGTATGCAAAATGGGTCACGTGGAGACTCCGGGGAGGGGAGGGATGGGTGGGGTTAGCCAGGAGTGGGATTTGGGGGTTCTCCAAACTGGGCATGTGACAAAAAACACACTGTGTAAGTGGAGGTGATGCTCATGATGATCACTCCTAGTGGAGGAAGACGCTTGAGGCTTGTATCTTGATGCAAGTAAAACTATATTGTGCAAAACTGTTAACAAAATAATAAACAACTATAATCTATGAAAACTGTTTCAATTGTCCTTTGTTTGTGCAGATGTGCCTCAGCATACCTGCTTCCCCTCAAAGCATGAGTGTGGAGGAGTGTGTGCTCCTCAGAGCACCTAGGCAAAGGTGTGCACTCCTTGAAGTACCAAAGCCATGTGTGTCCCAAGAGGAACAGCAAGAGCTTGAGCTCC
This sequence comes from Aparallactus werneri, assembly GCA_032468035.1. Lineage (NCBI taxonomy): Eukaryota > Metazoa > Chordata > Lepidosauria > Squamata > Lamprophiidae > Aparallactus > Aparallactus werneri. The sequence goes on along the minus strand of JANHFQ010005408.1, from coordinate 23,903 downwards.
TCGGAGCAGCAGTTTTTAAAGTGTAAGGCAGAGTAAAACTACTCCCTCTCCTTATAGGGCAAAAGGCAGGAAGAGCCTGGGGAATCTCTGAAGGTCCAAACTGCATGGGACCTGGCTCAGCAACTATCTGACAATCCCCTTCTTTGCTGGCCAGGTGGGGCATTATTGCATAACAACCAAAAGCCCCCTTCTTTGGTTTTAGAGGTTTAACTTACCGAGGCAATGTGTGATACATCCTGCCTCTTAGGATGGGTGCCCTTGCCTGAATGCTTTGACCTGTGTACCAGCTGCCATCCTCCCTCATCACCATCCCCTGTGTTGGTACCTGTGTTGGTACCTGAGTCCTCTGGTAGGCCTTGCATGCCTTCAACCCTTTTAAACCTTGGAGGGACTCCTCCCTCTGGCACCTTGCTTCCTGTGGATCTTGGGGGTATTAGGATGGACACCAGGGCCCCTTTCTGGTTCAGCCCCTTCTAGGCCTGTGCTCTCCTGTTTTGGAGATGCTGCTTTAAATAGGACAGGCCATGTATAAGGACAATGTCCCCAACAATTTCCCCATTGAAAGTTAGATAGCCACCACCCCTCTATGGCTTATCTCAAATCCATCCTCTTTGCACAGCCTAACTGCACTGAGCAAGTTGTTCCTTATATCTGGCACATATAAGACATTCCCTATGTTTCCCAGCCCAGGAATGTGCACAGTCCCCTCCCCCTTCATGCTGACATCCATGCCACTGGCCACCTGGACAGATGACACAGTCTGGCAGAAGTCTTTAAAGAACTTCTTCTGGTGCATGATGTGCTTGCAGGCTTCAGAGTTCAAAAGCCAGAGTCCCTTGCATTTATGGTTCAGTCCCTGGGGAGCTCTCTGGGAGGTCTTATTGACATAAGACACTTGGAAGTGGAGTTTGCCATTACCTCAACCCCTTCTTTTGTCTTTGCCTCTGGGCTGGTGAGAGTTGGGGTTGTTGCAAGGTTGTTGGGGGCATTCTCTTCTAAAGTGGTCCTCAGACCCACATCCATAGCATCCTAGCAAGGCGTTCACCTCCTCGGAGTAGCCTTGCTCTTGATTAGGTCTAGGATCCTTCTTCTGGGGAATGCTGACCTTGCACCTATGGTCTTCATCCACCAGATATGATGATACGTATTCAATGTTCATCTGCTCAGGCTTTAGTCCTTCAATGAACACAATGAAGGGGGACCAGCTGGGATTGAGGGATGCAAAGATGATGCAGACCATGGCCTCCTCTGCTACTGGATTGCCTATTTGTATGAGTTCTGCCCTCATAGCCTTCATCTTCACCAGGTGCTCCCCCATGTTGCCACCTGGCTTGTGCTTAGTCCCATAAAACTCCATAGCAAGCATACAAATAGTATCCATAATGGCACTATGAAAAAGGCTGTGCAGCTTGGCCCAAAGTTCCTGGGCTGTGGTGCAGCTCTGTATGCTAGAGTAAAGGGCAAAGTCAAAGGTCAGCATTAGGGTGGTTAAAAGCCCTTTTATGCAAATGACACAAATCAGGTGACCATGGCTGAGGTGAGGCTGAACACCATTCCCAAAGTATTTTCCCTCATAAGAATAATTTCCACCTCTCTTGACCATTGTTTATAATTTCCCTCTGGCAGCATTAATTTTTTAATATTGCTGGGCAAACCTGCTGAAAAAGCAGGCATGGTAAATGGCTTCAGCATGTCTTGATGCTGGACAGCTCCCAGCATCTGTAAAATATTCCCTTTAAATTGGTTAGAGACAGCCTGAATTGCAGTATGTGAAGCTGACAGGGAGGCCGCTGGTGAGAGATCTTGCTGAACAGTTGGTCTAGGAGCAGGAGGAGGAAGTCTTGTATGTATATCCTGGACTATTGTAGCAAGAAGGTTCATTTATACCTATAAATTAAATTAATAAATAAAAATAAATAAATTTGATCCTGGAGCTCATTGAGAGATGACCTCTATTCCGGGAGCTGGTGAAACGTAGGCCCTGGGGTTGCACCGACCCAGGGCTGAGGATTCCTTCTGACAGGAGGGGGTTCCTGGATGGGCCTGAAGATGAGGCGCCATCGCCGGGCACACTGGAGGTACCTGGAGTCCAGAGGTCCTGGTCTACCTCCCACCATCATAAGTGTGAAGACCTGGGCTCCTGAAGACATCTGAGGCAAAGGTGTGCACTCCTCAGAGTGCCAAAGCCAAGTCTGTGTTCCAAGTGAGTGACAGAGAGCTGTTCCTCAGAGCAACAGAATATAAAGGGTACCAATTACAGTAAAACTCCTCCCCCTCCTTATAGGGCAAAAGGCGGGAAGAGGCAGGGGAATCTTTACTGGTTTGAATTGCAAGGAACCAGGCTCAGCAATTATCTGACAGGGCAGACTCTTAGCAAGGGGTTCTCCCAAACCCCTGCAAACCCCCAGCAGCCCATCCCTGGAAAGAAGGCTTTGATCTAAGAATAGTTGGTAGCAGGGGTGGGTTTCAAATTTTGTACCAGCCAGTTTTGTGGGTGTGGCTTAGTGGATGTAGCTTAGTGGGCATGGTTATTTTAAAAAAAATTATAAAATTAAAAAAATTGGGCGCTCCCACTTGCCTGCATGCCATAGCTGCATGCCATAGCTACCTTTATTTGCTCTGTTTGCAGCACAGCAAACAAACTTTTAAAAAACCAACTTCCTGCAGAAGCCCCAGCCTAGGTGGAAAAGCAGCTCGGCTGTGCTGCAAACACAGCGAATAAAGGTAGCTATAGAGTACAGGTGGGTGGGAGGGTCCACCAACAAAAAAAAATTCAAAATGCCTGACTGGAACTAAAACAGCTGATTTTGGGGATAAATTGGTACCCGTGCAGCCTGAGAATAAAGGTAGCTATAGACTGAGGGTAATTGGGAGAGTCCAGCAGCCCCCCCCAAATTTTTTCCCCAAAAAACGGCCAGCGCAATTTAGTGGTTCTCTGAACTGCACAAAATCCAACAAAATGGTTCTCCCAAACCGGGCCAAACTGGCTGAATCCCACCCCTGCCTCAAAGCACATTCACAATTTTACAGCATTTCTATAAACCACAGAACCGGTAATAAAAAAAATTGAATCCCACCACTGGCTCTAGCCATAATTTTTCTCACTTATACCTTCCTGTCCCTTCTTTTTAAACTAACTATTCTCCAAAGCACCAGAGGGCAGGACAAGAAATAATGGTTGGAAACTGATAAAAGAGAGAAGCAACTTGGAATTAAGGAGTAACTTCCTAACAAGGAGGACAATTATCCAATGGAACAGCTTGCCTTCAGAACTGGAGGTTTTTAAGAAGAAACTGAAATGTTACTTGTCTGAGATTGTATAAATTCTTCTGCTTGAGCAGGGGCTGGACTAGAAGACCTCCAAGGTCCCTTCCAGCTCTATTCTATTCAAGTACGGTTTGGGAGATCTAAAAGATTTTTGCACCATTGACCTCAACAAAAGACCACTTAGGTGTTGGGCCTTGAACATCCAAGAATAAAAATAGCCCATAAACCAGGGGTGGGTTTCAACTGGGCTACCACCCAGTTTGCTGCATACACGCATTGCATGTGCATGTGTGCCAAATGCGTATCATGCGCCAAATACACCGTGCAATCCTGACTGGTTCCTGCAGCTGCCCTGCTGAAATACAGCTGCGGGGCAGCTATCCGCACAGCTGCGCCAAGCTCCTGGGCTCAGAAAGCAGGGAATAAAGGTAAGTATAGCGTTCGGGCAGGTGGGAGGGCTAAAACTGTCGCCATTTTTACAGCAACCAAACCAGTTCTCATTATCGGCCGGGCAGCAGCGGCCAACTCACCCAAGCCGGCAGGAACTGGTAGAAACCCACCCGTGCCATAAAAAATAATGCAAAAATAAATAACAGCCCCAAAGAATCTACTCTTATTCCAAAGACAGGGCAGACGAGCTAACCTCATTATTAAAATCACTTTATAAGATAATTTACCTTCCCCATTTTTCTCTGAAGAGATATCTGTAAGAGCAACATGGGATTAATGTAATTCCCTGATTACACCATTTTAAACTGTAGACAAAAATTAAAATTCGCAGACGGAAACCTAACATATCAGCAAGAAGTATTTGAATTCAGACTTCTCTCTGACATCCTGTTCTCCATTCGTGCTATATATAGAGAGATGAGCCCTTAAGAAACATTTCTTTTACATATTCAGGGCAAGACAGCATACATATTAAGCTCTACTGAAAAGCAATTAAATACTGTATTTCTACAGAGATTGCTAAATAATGGAAAACTGACTAAAGACAGCTTTAGTGCTGGCGAGTGACAGGGAGAAAGGTAGTGCTTCTGTCTGTAAATTATTGCTGAAATACAAGTTATTGCTGATTGCAGGAAAACCACCGAAAAGGGAATATTTGCAGAAAATAAATTTTGTTCCATAGTAATAATTATTATGCAGATTTTAAAAAGAGTTCTTTGTACCAGCTACTGCATTACGCTAACACAATTAGTGCGCAATGAATATTTGTACAAGCAGTGCTTAATGATATTTGAGTAAACCTACATATATATATTCAATCTTTTTGTGTACAACAGCTATTTCTGTTTTAAACTCTAAACGGATGCCTGTTAACACTGAATTAATAACACAGAATTCTTATTTTTCCACTATTATGTTTTTAGTAAACAAGGGGGAATCAAGAAGACAATGTCCATCGTGAAATTAATATAGAGCAACCACAATTACCGTATTTCAATTGCCTTTAATAGGCAAACATTATGACTCTTAGTTGCACTGTTTTTATGTTACTGATATACTGCATTGTATTTACATTTATTAGCACAGAAATGTCATTGAATTTGTTTGTATTAAGGAGGATTTCTCCTTGCCATATAAGAGTAGACACTCGCTTTCACTTGTTTTAATAAAAAAAAAAGCTTTGTCAACTTACCTGTACCCAACGGCCATTGGGAAGAATGCTTGGTTCAAATGACAAAGCAACATTGTAAAATCAGAGCTCCATTTCTACAATATAAATATATAAATATATATCCTTGGGCTCACACACGGGTTCTCAGGTGTGCTCACAAATATTTCTGCCTTCTGCACAGAAGTCACTTTGGGATTCATAAAGACAACTTTCTCTGCCTTGTATACAAAATATCTGATGGTGTTAATTTTCCAAAAAGAGACAGACCTTAAAATTTTAATAACGGCGGGAAAAATATATATATGCACTTAAAACACCACAAAGTAGCCTTAGACTTAAGGTGTGAAGCAACACACACTGTTTAAAAAATCCCTCTTTTTCTCTCTCTTGCACACACTTCACCCATCTCAAAGTCAACTGAAGCCAAGCGCACCAGGAAAGATGTGCTTAAACGGTGGCAGAATTAACAGGTTAACCAAAAAAGCCACTTTCACTTTTGTTCCATGGGAATCAAGGCCATTATTTCAAACTATTTTATTTGTTCTCCAGGGGGTAATAGAATTTCTCCCACACCCCTACTCTGCCTCTTTTAAATTTCT
>JANHFQ010005405.1:7557-18983 GCA_032468035.1 Aparallactus werneri | reverse complement strand
CGGGGTGGCTTACAGGGCACATAAAACCAACAATATACAATATATAAATTAAAAACAAATTAAATCAATATACCCGTATTAGTTAAAATTGAATAAAATTTAAAATTAAAAAAAAACCCAATTTAAAACCCTAAGCCAAGCCGGCCACCTCAAATAGATGTGTTTTAAGATCTTTCCGAAATTATATAGTATTATAAAATGCTATGAACAATGGATTAAGAGACCATCATCAATATTAAAGCTAATTTAAGTTTTTCTTCTATGAAGAAAAAAGTCTTAAAAGGTTAGTTTTACTTTTATAATATTGTATCACAAATTTTGGACACTATACAAATACATTTTTAAATATAACACAAAGGTAATTTGTGAATAAATTCTTGCAAATTTTCAATCATCTAGTGGTGACTGCTGAAAGTTCACATTGCAGGCATTCATTAAATTCTGGGTTGTAGCCCATACGGTTCATATTGATAACTAAGTCTTTCTATCCAGTCTATGGTATTTCTTACACCATGTATCCACCAATTGAAAAAGGAGTGTTTAAAATAAGTTTTCACAAGAGCCAAAAGTATAATAGTGAGCTTGTTATATTTCTTTAAAAGTCTGTAGATTTAAAAGAATATAAATTTAGTGATCTAATAGATGCTAATTTATTTTAAAATATTTTATTTGAATGTTATGAAGCATTTACTAATTTAAAAAATAAAAATATAGCTTCATATATTTATTAATTTTATATATAGGACATTTACATATAGAGGACATTTATTAAACCAAAGTAGAAAATTTAAGTCAGCTTTGGACAGTCCAATCTACTTTTCAACTGTATGTTTTCAGATTTAGAATGTTTGTATACTACCAATTCAATACCATATACTGAGATCAATTAACTGAATGTTAAGATTCAATTATATTTTCATAATCTGTTAAAGTTTCCTCTGTTCACATGACACTAAGCCATAACTAAGCAATTATATTATTACTTAGAAAAATGTATGAATATAGTGATTATGTAATTCTTCTGCTGAGGAATATCAGACCCATCCAGAATTCTGAAGACCATCAATGAGAAAAGACATTATTTCCAATGTAGTTTTAAGCAACCATGAAAATAACAGGGTACACTAATACCACAGAAAACTATAATAAACTTTACCAAGTAACAAAACTATGTTAGCAAAAGAATATGTGCTTTGAAATCATTCATATTAAACAAGACTTCATTTTGAAATTCCAACCTATCCCAAATCTTTCAAAAAAAACTCCAAACCCAAATATATTTGTAATACCTACAAATTGTTTCAGAACCAATTCTGGGAATTGATTTGTAGTAGTATTTTACTTTAATATAGGATAGTTTAAAAACCTGATATTTTGATTAAAATGCTGATTTATTTTATGTTATAGAACTACTTTTCCTCAAAATTTAACTGTAATAGTAGCTAAGCAATATAAGACAAATACACAGAAATAAGTACTGGTAACTAACTACCTGCTAAAAATAACAGGTTTCTCCTGAGCATCCCAGACTGTCATATTTAATGCAAACAAATTACCGGTAACTGGAAGAATCTTAAGTTATAGTATCCATATATTTTAAACCAAGCATAATTCTATCTCTTTTAATTATAAATACATTTTCCCCTATTTTTTTACAATTTATTTCTTGCTTTTCCACATAAAAATCATCCTTCTGCTGTTGTGGAAATTCTATCATAGAAAGGAGGGAAGAGAAAGATAATATGTTTGAACATTATGTACATATGAGTACACTATTAACATACTGTCAGTTTCAAGATGAGGGCTGTGTAAAACTGCAATTTCATTTTCATTTGGGTATACACATGACTACAGATTATTTGGGACTGAATGAATTATACTATAAGAATAATCAGAAAATGAAATGGAATCAGTTCAAAAATAGGTATTACATATATATTATTCCAGGATACTATGAACAAGCACAATTCAACTGGAAAATCAATACTGCAAGCTTACAATGGTGTGAAAATTCTCTGAAACTTGCTTAGAATTATCCTACACATATTGTATATTAAAGCATTTTATATTGATACATCATTAATCCTTAATCATTAACACTTAAATCTTGTGGGTATTAGTAACAAAGTTGCTATGAGATTTATCTTTTATTGACTTAAAGTTATGGATATAAGACCAGAAGTTAGAATAAGGATGCATAATAATATAAAGATGCATGCATCTGTTATTGGATGGTTTATCTTTAATAAATCACAGCAATCATGAATTATATAATATTCAATTATAATGATGGACTGTCAATTGCTGTACAAAAGCCTCTTGTTGCATTTAAACATAAGTAGATTTATCGACAATAAGATTTCATACATATGTTAGTTTGCTATTTCTCCAAGTGGAGAATTTTTATATCATGCTAACAACTTAAATGGAACAGAATATCCTGGTACAGATCATAATTCTACATGATTGAAAGTTGAAATAAATATTTTAGGTGAAGTTATTGTATATTTTTAAAGAAAAACCAACAGAGCAAGCCTATACATATTAACTGAGAAATCCTGGAACATATTTCCAAAGTGATTTTAGAACTGCAAATTTAGATATAAACTATTTCTTGCTCTACATTTTTAGGTTTCCTTACATTAACTTTTATAAGGCTGTGTCAGAACCAGTGTCATAATTCAAGAACATTCAGCTTTACAGAAGAGATCAGCATTTTCTGCATATCGTAATTTTTTTTTAATATGAAGTCTTTTTATCCCCTCTTACTTTACTTTTGTGATTATACCTTTTAAATATAAACTTCTTACTGAGCTGTATTTCCTTAAAGCATTTTGATGCTTCAACGAATGAGGGAGCTCTACATTTCCAAATTTGGTACTTTGTTCAAAGAAACCATTAAGAAATATTTTATCTATGGAACTTCAAAGCCTAGGAAAGGTATGGTACAACTTATTTCAAAAAAGAACATATTGTTATTGGGTTTTTTAAAAATAACATGTTTAAATTGCAATCCTAAGCAATTTCTTTTCAGGAAGCCAATCCCATTCAACTTAAGTGTAGCATGCATTTCAGCAAACATCCTTTAAGACAAAATAGTGTGCTGTTAAGATTTTATGTTCCTTATGAAATACACACATACCTGTAACAATGATAAAGGTTCTCTTTAAAAAGCAAGTCAATGTGGAACTTTCTTTACCTCTATGATCTCCTTTTTTCTAAGAAGTACCTTTTGTTTAATATCTGCAGATTTACATTAAAACTCCTGCAAGATATATATTCCAGACTATATTTCTTATTTTCTTTCACTTAAAAACTTTTTATGAAATTTGTGAAAATATAGTTATTTGGTAGAATAAGTCGACAATCCAGTTAATATGACTAAATTTAATTATTTCTAGTTCAAGCTACAGAAAAATGAAATAAAGTATTTCTTTTCAAGTTACGAAATGTACTTGATAGATTCAAGAGTTACTGTAACTCTTTTCAGCAGAATAGAAGTTTTATCTTTTTTATTTAATGTCTATGATGTCATTTCCTTAAGATCTTCCTTATGAAGTTTTCCACATAGTTTTGCAACATAAATAGTTTAGTAATGAACCAGATAGGTTAAAATTTATCCTACTTGTCTATCTTATCAGCAAGTACCTTGAAAGAGATTTAACATGTATTTAAACTCAACAAACATTCCAGTAAAATGTGTTTCCAACAATACATTCCATTTAGAAAATATAAAAAATAAATACCTGTCTTCATCACCATCAACAGGAATAGATATGCCAAAGACAGTGCTGGCAAGACTGTTCATAGGAGTAGTTGCAGGTAAATTAAGAGGGTTTGTTAAACTGTCCGGAATAGGTGGCTTCACATGAAGTTTGTTTTCAGCAACAAGAGAAAGTGGTGGTTGAGGTAGGGGTTCAGATTTTCTTCTAGTATCATCAATATGGCCTAAAGGCTGTGCCTGAAACTGTCCAATGTTAGATTGTGGTAGATTCGTAGGTACACTGCTTGTGCCTTGCATTAATGGAAGGCCAATATGTTGCTGGACAATACTGGAACTTCTACTGACAGTTGTATGGCTGGTCAGCTGAGATTGGACTAAAGTAACAGAGGCATTTGGCATAGTAACAGAAGTTGTAGACACGTTAGGCACAGTAGTACCAGGTACAGATACAGGCACATTCTGAACTCCGGAGACTATACTGTGTGGAGTACCAGCCACTTGACTGCTTCCACCCATTTGCTGCTGAGTCATGGATTTCTGTTGAACAGCCCCTGCATGTCCAATGCCTTGCTGTACCACACCTCCTGGTTGAGAAATGACAGTCTGAAGTGGAGTTGTCAGGCCACCCTGCATTAGCCCAGATGCCTGTCCTATTGTTTCACCTGCTGGTGAAGCAACTCCCATCACTGGTGCTAGAGGTGAAGGATTCTGACCAACTACCTGTGCTGCTGGAAGACTGGAAGCTCCAGTGCCTGTGACTGAGCCAGAAGCAGCCTGTTGTGTAGCTCCTTGAGACTGCATTACTGTCATATGCTGAATGTACTCTGGCTGACCAGGAGTCTGGGCTGACACCATATGTACTGGTGTCATCTGTGACTGAGAGTAAGCAAACTGCTGAGTCTGTGCCACTGGTACATTTGCTTGCTGTACTTGCTGTTGTGGCATAGGCAAACCTGGCTGAGCTATTGCTACATTCGTAGATGGTAAGCCTTTCCCATTAGGCCCAGCTTGCCCCATGCTCTGTGCATTTACCTGTGTCTGCAACAGAGGCCCCATCACTTGCTGGCCTCCTACTGTGGCTCCTGAATAGATTGGCTGAGCACTACTGTGAGGCTGCTGACCAATAACAAAATTAGGCTGCTGTGGAGAGGGCTGGTTTATTTTCTCTGGCTGGAGTAGCTGTGAAACAGCAGTAACAGAACTGTCAGCTAAGGAGTCAGGGCCATGCACAGAAGTTGTCACACCTGAGACAATCAATGAACTACCAGTAGCACCTAAGCCACTGTCCCTATCTTGAACAGCTTGTTCAAAAGTACTGTTGTGTCTAATGCAATCACCAGTCCTGGCTAACACAGCCCCACCATCCGAGTCCCGATCGTAGTATTCCATACACGTCCATCGTCCCCGTCTATACGGCTCTCCAGTACCATGGTCTAGCTTGATCACTCTGAAGCGAGAACTGCATGCAGCAGCAGCCGTTAGAGGCACGGCTGGCGGACCAGCAGCTGGTTGCACACTGCTGCCTCCTGTCGCTACTGAGCAGGCTTGGCTGGCAGTCGCTGAAGGCATCACAGTGCTCCTGGGAACCGCTCCTCCATTGGCAACAGGCACAGCAGGAGAAGGCAGCGGCGGCTGTATCCCTCCAGAAGCCGCAGCAACAGCAGCAGCAGCAACTTGGCCATCCAGAAGCAAATTGGGAGAGACTGTCCCTGGAGTCTCCGCATCAGCCACATTGTTGAGAGTTTCCTCAGAGGAGCTGCGCTCACAGACATCTTCAGGTCCATAGTCGGTAGCACGGGACACATCGAAAATCTCCGATGAAACATCCTCGGTGCGGGATTCATCCGGGTCGTCCAAGCTCTCGGTGTCCTCCGTGATGCTGCTGGCCACCTGGGCCGTCGTCACGCTTGTGATCTGGAAACAGCTCTTTTTCTTGGCCGGCATCTTGGACATGGTTTCTTCGCGAGAGAGACGCGGGTGAAAAGTCAGGGGGTTCCGCCCACCTGCCCTCGCCGGAGTCGACGAAAAACTAGGTGAGGACCTTGAAAGGGGTCCGAGCTAGCCACCAGACGAGCCTGGCCGGGCGTAGCGAGGAGGAGGATCACGTTCTCTCTAAGGCGCAGTCGCTGGCCGTCTCGCACATTCCTCCGGCCTCCCGACGCAGTCCGGGCTCAGCAGGCGGTCACCAGGCCTGGGGTTGGAGACGAGGCAAAAAGGGAAGGGGGGCGGCGGCCGGGCTCCTCCTCTTCCTCCCCTGGAGTAAAGCGGCGGGCCCCTCGGCGGGCAGGCGGCGCCGCCGCCACCTCCTCCTCTTCTCGCCTCTCCGCGAGTTCCGCTGTCCCCTTTCGCAGCTGAGGTTCCTTTCACAGCCGTCCTCGGGTTGCGCGGCCGGGGTGGCGCTATCACTCAAGCCGCTCCGCTGCCGGCCTTCCGGCCAGACCCGGGATTCCCAAGGCGGGCCAACGCCACTGATCCGTCCGCAAGCTTTCGGAGAGGGGCGGCGGCAGCAGCAGCCGGCGAGGCGTCCCTGAGGCGCAGGCCGCCCTGCCTCCCCGCTCTACCTGGAGATCAGCACCAGACGCATCATCTTCTGGGGAGGAGAGAAAAGAGGGGACGAGAACGAGTCCAGTCACAGCGGCCCCCTCAGGCGGGCGGGCCTCCTAGACGCGGCGGGGTCGCTCACTCCGTGCCGCCAAAGCAATTTCCCCGTCTGCCGAGCCAGGTGGCAGCGAGGCGGAGCGGCCGGGCTCCTTTCCCCCTTTTCTGAAAAGCGCCGCGCACGCTCCGTTCCCCTGCGCCGCCGAAGGAGCTGAAATTCAAACTGCTCACTCCCCTCGCTCAAGATGGGGCTCAAATGGAGCCGCGGGGCAGGCTGGGAACTGGAGCAGGGCTGCTACTGCGGCAGCCTCGCTTGTCTCCGCCCCCCACGCAGGGGCGCGCGCTGACATCAGCGCCAGCGGACGCGCCCCTCTCCAACTCGAGCGGGTGAGAAATTTCATCCGGCCGAGAAAGGGGCGGGCGAGCGGGAAGGAGGGGAGCGTGACTTTTCTGAGGCAAAACCCCTCCCCTTCGCGATCGTCATGTTAACCGTTTGGAATATTCCACTGGCTCCACCTCGCCTTCTCTTTCTCTCAGCAGACTTGGTATCTTCCCAGGGTCGGTGGGGGGGGGAAGTGAAGTGTAGGAGCGATGTGGTGCCTTTTTTACGTCTCTGCTTGTGCTCCACGTCGAAGTTTTATCTGCCCCGATTGTGGCACTTTTATCTTTTAGGATGTGACACGCCCGACTAAGTTATACTATAACTTTTATAGCCTCCTCTTTGCCTCGAGGTTTCTCTAATGTGGAAAGTGCTTCCCCTGCTGCCAGGACTACATTTATGAGTCTGCTGGGTTTTTAACTGGTTTGAATCCACATTAAAGTCAAATGTTTACCCTCTTCCACAACGGATTTCACTTCTAATCTTTGTTTTATTTCCCACACTACTTCACCCAGCTTTGGTGGCCCAGTATGGGGGAAACGGCCAGAGAACTAGTGGACAAGACATGTCCATCTTTAGGAAATTTCGTTTCTCTTCTGCCACGTGGTGTTTTCCAGGATTTGGCAGCCTTAAGTAGGACATGTCTTATCAAACGGGACACTACGTTATATCGGTGTATGCTTTTGACTAAAGATCCCCAAGGCAACAGTTTCTGGGCTGCCAAAATCCAGTCAATCGTTAGATGGTGACAGAGAGCTGTCTGCATTTTGGCTGTTCAGAGAATCCTGGACAAGAAGTCTAGGTACGGTTTGATCTCCCGTTGAATAGATGTTTGTTACATGATTTTAGAAAAGATTTCAAGAGCCAAATTAACAGTTCAGAATATTTGCCTATGCAATTGTAACCCAAGGGATCAAGTGCAATTTGTTTCCATGAAACAAATATAAGTGTTTAGGACAGAGCCTTGGGCATTCATTCTATCCTTCCAAATGTGTGGTAAATTTCAATGCACTCCTGTAATCCAGTAATCAATGGTAAAGTATGCTGGGAGAAGTGTTTTAGAATCTGAAAGGGCACATATTGCCTTTTGGTTTATTAGATGAGTTTGCTTGGCTTATTTTTTTTAAAGACCAAGCTGCCATTTCAATGTGCAAATTACTAGTGATTTTAAAGGAATTAAAGTTGATGGGAACTACCAGATGACCACAATTTGGTTCACTTCCCAATCGTTCAAATTTAAGATTATCAGCCTCTTCTTAGGACTAGCATTATCAGTTGTAAGATACAAAGACTATTTCATCTTTGAAATATTATTTTTTCACACTTTTTAACCGCCCGTCTTTCTCAGAAAGGGGCTTTGGGGTATGTGTACAATTTAATCTGCAGCAATGTTATATGCAGAGAGATCGAAAGATTCAGCATTATCCTCTATGGAAGAATGGTTGGTGAAATTGACATCTTGCTGAGATGGATAAACTAACTTTGATTAGAGAAAAGATACTATCTACATTTATTGCTGACTTGAAACCTCTTATGGGATTTTTCCGTAAAAATGAATTTGTGATTTATGGTTTCGATTATTAGGCAGGATTTTTTTCTTTCCTTGTACATTTTGCTTTCTCTTTGCTTTCTTTTTTCTTTTTTTCCTTATTTTGTATTAGTTTAAATCCATTTAAGAACTATTTTTATCTTCTGTTTAAAAAGTTTTAATGAATATATATATATATATAATTAAAATAGCCAGTAAAGCATATACTGCTGTTCTATTTGAAACAGAAATACCTCACTGCAGTTAAATCATATCCCCATCATTGGTTGCAATACTGCAATGGACTACACATGGAATTACATTTGAAGATCATGTAGAAACCGCAATTGATTCAGTATACAGCAATATGGTTATATGGGATGTTTTGTCAAGAGCACATTTGACCTATGATTGGGCCTCTGTATTGACTTTCAATGGGTGCAGCCTAAAATACTTGTTTTGAACTATAAAACCATGCATGACCTGGCACCTAGGAACTTTTAAAAAACATTCTTCAACCTGACCTGACCACGCCAACTGAATTTGCACCAGAAAAAGGGTTAGGATTTTCCTGAGTGACAAGCTTATATATGCCATTTGTTTAAAAGTCTTAATTTGATCCTTGTGTTCATTTAACTTTCACCCATTGCTTCCCCTTCCCTTTTCTAATATAATGTTCTTGGAAATAATAGTTCTCAGTTCTTGCTTCACCTTTATACCAGTATGTCTAGGATCCACTCCAATAATGTTTTCATGCAGATACTCTATGGCAGGGGTGTCAAACTCGTGGCCCGCGGGCCGGATGCATCATGTGCTGGCCCCGCCCCTGCCCAGTTTAGCAAAGGAGAAAAATGTCCCGATACGTCACCTGATGCCACTGTGATGATGCGAGTTTGACACCCCTGCTCTATGGAGTCCACATTGGCTCATATTAACCTGTCAGAGGCTGAGATGAATCATTATTACTACTGCTATTGAAATTATTTGCTGTTTTTTACACCTTGGACCACCAAATATTTTACTGTAACAATGGAGTTCCCTTGACAAGTATGGCATTTCAATAATTACAATCTTATCTTTCTCAAAAGGTAAATTCTTAGTCCTTCCTGCTGTCAGTGAGAGTTTCTCAGGGCTCAGCAATGGATTTCTTATACATTCTATATATTCTCTGATTTCCTATTCAAAGTTAAAAGTATAATATATGTGGTGGCTTTCAGATCTATTTATCTGTGCTTACTCAGGATATTATATTGTATGAGTATGTCTTTTCATCTGTATAGGCAGGATTTCAGATTGGATGTGTTCCCCGTCTTAAACCAAAGATGAATAAAACAAAGATTACTGTGTTCTACACTAATCTTCTTATCCCTTCCTATTTTCATTGGAGTTTCAAGTTGCTTGTCTTGCCAATTGTTAGGCACCTAACAGTATACACTAGTGATAGATTATCCTTAAAAACTTTTATTAAAAGGTGAAAACTTACTGTTTCCATTTAATGACAATCTATAGAATCCACCAGTGTCTCACTACTGAGGCAGCCAAGATTTTGGTTCATGCCCTGGTTGCGTCCTGCTTGAATTATTATAGCATCCTGTTGGCTGGGTTCATAAGACCTCTTTTTACAATTTCATTTGTGTTCAGAATACTGTTGTTCATACTATTCTGGATCTTTCTTATTTTGTCCCTGCACGTGTTTATAATAAAGTATTATAATGGTTGGGAATTTGACAAAGATACTGGGACAAATTTATGCTGCTGACACATCATGCTCTGCTTATGGGCACACCCATCAGCAAGTGACTCATGAACACATGCTCTTGGCTCAATTATTGGCCCATGGTTATTTGGTTCTATCACATTCTAGACTAGCCCTGTTCTGTCTAAGGGTTTTTCTGGTTGTGTAGAATAGACCCATGCCAGGATTACATCTGGAACTAGGTAAAATAATAATTAAAAAACATACTAGAAAGATGCTTTTTTATGGATCCCTATGAGGTTGCTTTAAATAAAGTTTTACTTGTTATTTCAAATGTTTAAAAGTTAATCTATAATTAATCTTCTTATTTATTTTTTGTTATTTTTTGTTTTTTTGATGTTTTGATGTTGTAACTGATTGAAATAGATTATCATTTCCATTGTTTAATTCTAGGTCTATATTGCATTTAGCACATAGTAAATAAAACAGCGCTCTGTTTAGTCATGCGGCCACATGATCACAGAGATGTCTTCGGACAACACTGGCTCTTTGGCCTTGAATCGGAGATGAGCACCGCCCCCTAGAGTCGTAAACGACTAGCACGTATGTGCAAGGGGAAACCTTTACCTTTACCTTTTACCTAGCTATCATCTAGCTATCTAATTTCAATTGCTGTCAAATGGAGGAGGAAGAGGAGAAGGAATAATTTTCATCATCATGTCTACTTCTGGAACAAAATCATCTTCCCCACAGTCAATTATCCTAATCTACCTATGGGATGGGGAAACACTTCTATGTTCATTCAGTAGATAAAGAAGAATTTTCAATAAGAATCAGGTTGTAAACAAATTTCTTCTTTTCTTAAAACTTCTTTCTAAATGTTAAGATATGAAGAACTGTGTCAGGTGCTATTCACTCTCTTTTTTCCCAATAATTTTATTTTTAAAGTTTATATTATACGAGTAAAACTTATACAATTATAGTATAAAGAAATACATTTTAAAAATAAATAAAAATAAAGAGGGCAGGGCAATTCTTTCTCTTCAACAAATAAGTGTAAGAACCTATCACTATCCTTAAAGTAAAACCAAAAATATCTTCATTCAAAGAATTCCATTTTCTATAAACTCATCTATCAAACCTCATCTTCCCCTATTAAATAGCCAATGTCCAGTAAGGGTTATCAGAAATAACAATGTAAGAATTACAGATTGTGTTTATTGCCCCCAGTTTGACTCCTTGCACCTTTGAACAAATCATCCCATTTCTTCTTTTCAAATAATCAAAATTCAGTCAATTAAAAAATATAATGATTGTTATCCCGTCCTAATTAAGGAGCCATTAAATATCTCATCAAATAACAACCCATTATTTTAACCTTGGTCAAATAAATCAATGTTATATTCTTTCTTCTTTCTATAGTAAAAGGTAAAGGTTCCCTCGCACATACATGCTAGTCGTTTCCGACTCTAGGGGGTGGTGCTCATCTCCATTTCAAAGC
>JANHFQ010005404.1:8067-18670 GCA_032468035.1 Aparallactus werneri | reverse complement strand
AACATCGACATCTTAGGAATCAGCGAACTAAAATGGACAGGAATGGGTGAATTTAATTCAGATGACCATCAGGTATAATACTGTAAGATACATCAGGTATACTACTGTAAGTTACAATATTTTTACCCAAAGGGGCATTTGTATAGATGGAAGTACCTAATTTGATTATAAGCTGTTCAATACAATTTAGAAGGACTTTGATTAATAGCATGCCATTTAAGGAGGTTTAGCATGGTCTGTGAAAAATTCAAAATAAAATGACTACAACAATTTGCATTATATGGTTCAGCTCTTGAACACCACATAGAAGCCACAGCTGGAACAAAATATAATTTCACTCCTGACTGATACTAAGAGCTTTCTCAGAATAACACCTATCTTTAGGGAGTTGCAATGATTGTTGGAAGGCTTCCTGGTCCAATTCTAAATTCCAGTTGTTATCTATAAACTTATTATGGGCTTAATCTGCAACTATCTTTAGCCTGTCTCCTTCTTATGGCAGCTGCCTACTCAGTATGTGCTAGTGGGGAACAGAATGGTGGGGTGCTCAAATTTGGAAGATTGGAGTAACATGTGGGGTTAAGGGTAGCTTCTTTGGTGGAAATTTCTCACTGTAAAAAAGCTTTCCAATTGACATTAGGCAAAACTATAAAAATGATACTCTTCCACTGAGTTTTGTAGTGGAGCACCTCAATTAGGTATTGTGAGCTTTATTATGTTTTTAATTAATCATTTCTTGTTATGCTTTTTATAGTGTAATCCATCTAAAATCTATACCCAAATTTGTATTACACACACATTTGTCTTAATAGATTTTAGATGGATTTTTATACCAGGAGTTTTATATACTGTTGTGTGTAATAATTCTTTCATTTTAAATGGCACAATTCTTCAAATATTACCAACATTCTTGACAGATAACTCACTTCAGCTCCAAAAGGGATCAAGGTGTACCGATGAAGTACAACCCAAAACTGTGCTATGATACATATATTAGTTTTCAAACTCCCACAAGATTTTCTGTCATTTCAGCCACTCAGATAAGTATCGGCTTACTAATAAGTAAATACTAGGTGGTAACCATTTATCACCTCCTGGTGGCAGCAGAAGACAAATGATACCTAAAAGCAAATGTTCTTAGCAGGCACAATTGCTGTATCTGAACTTTTCCTGTTTCTGCACGTCTTTGCAATTTTGTTTTAGACGGATTTTCTGTTCAAATATATAGTAATGGTGAGATTACTAAAAGTCTCAGAAATTGCTTGCCTTTCATCCTAACCCAGACAGATATTGTGAAAATGAAAAGCATATTTATTTCTAAAAATAATTTATAGATTATTTCTAAAAAAATTCCCATGTCCTAAAGATAGCAGTACATAGGTATTTGCACGCAGTCAGGAAGCACCAAACCCCCAATATTTGGTTGTCAGATACAGCCTCTCCTTAAAATCATCTGTTTTTATCTTTCTGTAGACATGCTGATGCATGTAATTTTCCATTTTTAATAACAGAAAGAACCGCATAAAGCTTCGGTTGCAAACTGTACGTTAATATTAGCCTGAGAGGTTGGTGTGAATAATAAAAGAGGTGGGATGAGACAGATGTCTGTATGAATTGCCCTGAGGGGTGAGTAGGCTTGAAGAGAGGACAGGAAAGAAATGATTAACCTACTGATAGGCAGTGAGAGATTAGAGATCAGAGGCTCATCTGGATTTCAAATAATTTGTTGTTGCTGTAATTAAGTTGCCTGGTCCACTCGCTTCAGCCCCATGTTGTTTGCTCATGGGATGGAGACAGCTAATGATTTCCTAACCACCACAGTTTTATGCATGTGGTCATTAATTTGAGCAGTACATGTTTAAAAGCACTGAGATTTGATCTGAGGATGGAGAATATTTCTATCAGGCCCTTGTCATCCTACCATTCTCCAGATTCCATGGAAGTGACCAACCATATGGACTTCCAAAGAGAGTTCAGACCCATTTGAATAGTTTACCCGAGGTACCTAATGAATTATCTGGATTTGCACAGGTTCCTTCAGGACTTTCTAGAGTCTCTGAGCCTCTAGACCTGGCAGGCAGTTTTCTTGAGTCTCTGAGCCTTGGTTACGCACTGGAATATGAAGGGGTGCATGTGCTGCCTTGCTCTATAGAATTGTTATTTCACTGCCAACCTTCCCAACCAACGGAAATTTTTGATTTTCTTAGGTATCCTGGAAGATGAAATGATAGAAGAGACTTGACAAAGCCAGCAGAGATGGCAGAAGAAGCTTCTTGCAAGATTATCTGTGATCACATTGAACTTGTATATCTTAAGGAATTGGATAGGATTCTCTGTGCTGTTAGATCCAGCCAACTCAATATTAGATCCCTGTTCCATCTACCTAGTGAAAGCTACCAGAACAGTTGCAGGAGACTGACAGCAGCATGATTGATGCTCTATCTGCAAAAAGCAAACTGAAGAAACCAATCTTCAGATCATTATAAACTTTTGGTCTCTGTTTGAATGATTTAAAATAGGATGAGGCAAATCTGCAAGGAGCAGAAGGAGTCTCTGAAAAGGGAAGTTCCCTCATGAGTATTTCATCTAAAGCCTCTCCTCTTGCACACACCCCTCTTGAATTGGGGCCTTCATTGTCTGATATGCCTGTATTATAGTCAGAAGATTTACAGATATTTCCCCTGTGACAGAATGGTCAGTAGCCACATGTATATTTAGAACTTTTCAAAATTATTATTTTGAATGCCAGAATTCAGTTCATGGAATTTATAGATATTGTATTCATTCACCATAATCTTTAGAATTTCATATTTATGGAAGAAAACTTCATGGTGGTCTTGATGTAGTGTTGTCATTCTAAAGGATCAATTGTATTTATCCCATCTATTTTAAATTCCAATTCCACCTAGAGTTTTATATATATGCATGAGCCATTTTACTCAGACTTGTGATTGAAATTGAAATAAGTCATTTTCAGGGCAAAACAACTCTAACATTTTTGGAGGCATCACAATCACTTGTTAATATTCTCAGAGCAGCAACAGCCTTTAAACTAATTATTTAATCATACTCTCCTAAATATTATTTGGATATATTCTCTTTTCACCATTTTTTCATGTGAGGTTGAGAAAAAAGAACAGAGGCTGCAACTGAGAAAGAGTGTGAATCATTTGTCAAATGCTAGATAGTAACTACAGGAATGGCATATACTTAACAAATCATTTGTTTGAAGTTATAGCATTGGAAAAAAATGACTTAAAACCAGCCCTTGCATTTTATAACCATTGTAGCATTCATGATCAAAATTTGGGCACCTGGTAGCTGGGATGTATTTACGACATTTGAAGTGTCCTGGCATGTGTGAGTACTACTTGTGACCTTCCCAACCAACTTCTAATAAGCAAAGACAATGTGGAAGCTGAATTTGCTTAATGACCACATTTATTCACTTAAGAACTGCACTGATTTATTTAACAATTGTGACAAAAAGGTTGTAAAATCAGGTGAAATTCACTTAACAACTGCCTTGGTCAGCAAGGGAAATTCTGGCCCCAGTTGTGATCATACGTCAAGAGCTACCTGTACATTGATAGGGTGGATATAACTTTGACATCAACTGACTTGAATCCCTTGCCATGTCTCACTGTGTGTCTTGGTCCAGCCTTTCCCCAGCCATACTGTATATCTTCCAAATATTTGGGATTGCAATTCCCCCTCACTCCAGAGCTATGCTGGCTGTGAATGATGGGAGCTGTAGTCTGACCCATAGAAGGACTGGGGCAATGGTGGTGGTGGGAAATCTAATCTAGCACTCTGCCTAGATTAACAGTTCAGAAAAGATTTTTGCACAATGCCACTTGAGAATCATTGAGTTGCAGCCACTCTATATGCTTAAATAGCAATAGCACCTAGACTTATATACTGCTTCACAGCACTTTACAGCCCTGTCTAAGCAGTTTTACAGAGTCAGCATATTATCCCCAAAAATCTGGGTCCTCATTTTACCCACCTCGGAAGGATGGAAGTCTGAGTCAACCTTGAGCTGGTGAAACTCAGTGAACTGGTGAACTGCCAAACTACTAGTAGCCGGCATTCAGTGGATGTCACCTGCAGTACTTCATTCTAACCACTGGGCCATCACAGCTCTTAGTTTCATAAATAATTTCAATGGCTTCACCATCCAGCTAAATCATCCATATAGATACTATTTTTTTTCCTTCCCAGTTCCTCTGTACTGCTACTGTTGGCTTCACAGACTAGCTTATTCACAATTTATTGACTAATCTAACATGCTGGGTTCACAGCAAGAAGCAAACCACTCAAACCACATTAGGATTTAATGCAACGTGAGACCTCTGCTGAGTTCATGGGCAAAAGCCAAATAGCTTCAGATACCTACGCTTCCCTACTGAAATTTCTCTCTTTGCATTACAGGCTGCAATTCAGCCTTTCATGAACCATGAAGTGATGGGAGGGATGTGATACCTGTCATGGCTTCAAGCATTATGTATATGAATAGCAGGCAGATGGCAGTAATGGGTATATGCAGGCAGAAAACAATGAAATGTGATGAATTCAGACTTCTCCCTACTGACCTTGGGAAGCTCAGAAGAGATTTTTCTACATTTTTTTTAGCAGAAAACATTTTTGGCATTAAGATTCTGCACTGTTTCCTGATTCATGTCTCTGCCATGCTGTTCTTAAAGAGTGAAGAAAGAAATGATCCCAAGAGATTCTAATGTGCTTCCTTGTTGTGACTCATGCACCCAAAGTACCTTGCTGAACACCATCCTGAATTCTGGGTATCTTGTTTGTAGAATGTGGACATTTAAGAAAAAAATGCAATTAGCACTTAGCAGCAATAGCACTTAGACTTATATACCACTTTATAGTGCTTTACAGCCCTCTCCAAGCGGTTTTTACAGAGTCAGCATACTGCCCCCAACAATCTGGGTCCTCATTTTACCCATCTCAGAAGGATGGAAGGTTGAGTCAACCTTGAGCCTGGTGCGATTTGAACTGCCAAATTGCAGGCAGCCGGTAGTCAGCAGAAGTGGCCTGCAGTACAGCACTTTAACCACTGCGCCACCGAGGCTCATATAAGTAGTATAAGTAGTAATCTAGGTGTAATAATAGGTGTAAAGAGTAATATAATATAATCCTAAAGGAAATCAACCCTGACTGTTCTTTGAAAGGACAGATACTGAAGCTGAAGCTCAAATATTTCGACCATCAAATGAGAAAAGAGGATTCATTGGAAAAGACCCTGGTGTTGGGGGGGAAAATGAAGGCAAGAGGAGAAGGGGATTGCAGATGATGAGATAGTTAGTTAGTATTGATGCAATGAACATGAATTTGGGCAACCTTCGAGAGACAATGGAGGACAGGATAATCTGATGTGTCATAGTCCATGGGGTTGCGAAGAGTCAGACATGCACAATGACTGAACAACAACAACATGCTCTACAAAGCATGAATGAATTGCATATTCTATGCGGGTTCACCGGGAAGATGGTTAGACTTGAGTTGTTCATAACTTTCCAAGCTAATTCCCCAGCTTCCTGTCCTATAGGAATTCATTTGGAGAAATTACCCTAGGTCAGTTTCCATCTCAAGTTCAAGTCTAATTCTATGGTCAGTGGTGGGATTCAGCCTATTCCGATAGGTTCCATAGAACTGGTAGCTGTAATTTTGAGAACCGGGAAATACCATCTCTGATTGGCTGGCTCCGGCAAATACCATGTCTGATTGGCTGAACACATAGCCACACCCACCAAGCCACGCCCACAGAACCAGTAGGGGAAATTTTTGAATCCCACTACTGTCTATGGTCACTTTCTAAGAAGAATTTGTTGGAATAATCCAGTGAGGTGGTGGTTCATTCCAGATGCCATTAGCGAATAAAATGCACAGCCCATATGTTGAAACAAAAACTATTTATTGTAGGATAAAATAACAAAGGGTCTAGCTATATCTAAGCAGGCGTGGAAGCCTGCATATCTGTGTCAGAACATAATCCAAGGAGAATGAGCACATGGCTGGAAGAACAGAGGGGTTTTATACCTGGGGGAAAACCACTCCACTTCCTGTTACCTTCTTACATTCAGGTATCTGTATTGGAGCAAAGCTGTTGGTTAGCACAATCTCTGACAGAATTCAGATAGACTGAATTAGGTTCACAAAAGGTCAAATATAACTAAAGGACTAACAAAGTCCATTAAAAACAGATGGGAGAAGCTGGAAATATTTAGTTTTCAGAAAGAAAGAAAAAAGAGAGGATATTCAACATTGCATAGATAAAAAGAATGGGATTGTACAGCTGTAATCATCCTGTTAATTTTTGGACCTTCTTCCTCAGACACCCCTCCCACAAGACATCAATTATAAATTACACTAATTTGTTAATCTAAACAAATTGGTTGATCTAAATCACCACTCCATGCTATTAGAAAACAGAAGGTGTTCATTTCAACAAGAAAAGTAGGCATCTCAAGTTTAAATAGAAATGGAGGTAGGATGTTAGATATAATGGATTGCAAAAAAAGTAAGTAAAAACCAGAGGGATCTAATTCACCATGTTGCACACAATAAATAGCAATATATTCAATATATTGGAATCAACCACTAAAATAACATAGCAAATAAACCTAGTTTAGAAATGGACCCAGTAAATAAGATGGAAAGTATTCTAAATTTCCCAGAGAAAGCACTGGAATTTCCAAAAATGAGACAGTTATTTTCTTATTAGGTTGACGTTTTTGAGACATCAGTGTGTTTGTGTAGGCACACAAACATATATAATTGAATTCTGTCACCTAAGTAACACTTCGTTTCTGCTTCCAAAATGGCTACTCAGCTGCTGGGTCAGACCAATTATTTTTAAATAATTTGAATTTACCTATCCTTCCAATGTGTGGCAAGGAGAAACAAAGCAGCAACACCTCATTCTCAGTCTGTTCTCAAGCTCTTTTATGCAAGAACACATCTGTTTGCTCAATTAAAGATCCAATGACTACAATGCAACTGTATATCATTCGTATTACCTTTCTGTCTCAGACATTTTATTCACAAATTTTTGCCTCCAAAAGGTCTTTTTCTGCTTAGCTAGGTGTTTTATCCCAGCTTGTGTTTAATTTTCCCCCCTCTCAAGACTACAATACGCTTGAAGCTGAAATTTTCATACCTTGCATATATCTCTCTATTGGAAACCTTCTATTTCTTTACTTTGCTGAAAGTATTTGTTTTCCTTCTTCCTTTACGGCCCTTTCATTCAACCTTATTTGTCAGATGCGTCTTTCTAATGTCAAGAAGGTCCTTGAAATATGAGGTCTTGAGAGTGTTTAAGTATCTCACCAATGGTTCTTTGTGGGATTCAGCATATTTTACAAGAATGAAATGTTACCCAATATACTGAAGAAATATAGCTTGTAGGAAAGACCCCTAGAAACAGTCTGAAGAAAAGCTTTTATTTAAACAGAGTAAAAATCACATCTAGATTTGAGTCTCAGGCTGGAAGGTGTATGGAAACTTAATTTGTTGTTCTACACCTTGGTAATTTCAGTAGCTTTAAAAATAATATCCAACTCGTCTCTTTGTTTTGTATTGATTTTATATATGCCGAAACAGAGAAGAAAAATATTCTTGTTTGAAACTAAGAAAGAAACAACCATTTCTCCTTCAGAAAAATTAACTTTATCAAAATGTAGTCCTGGACAATTTAAAATGAGTGCATAGTGACATTAAAAATCAACCCACTTAACCACTTAACTACAAAGTAGACATTGACAATTATGAGATGAAGTAATTCCAGAGGAAAAAAAGTATAATTCAGTGATATTTCCTTCCTACTCCTTAAAATAGCTTGCCATACTTAATACTACAATTCTAACTGCAAACTTGGAAAAACTGCAGTTGTATTTCATATATATTATGTATGCATACCAACCTACATTTTCTACCCAAAAATAAAGCATAGATTTCAAATTAGACATTCAAGCTGACTGCAAAGACTGGTTAGTAAAGCAATTGTGGGTGGGGAGAGAATGAGTATAAAATTAAATTATCCAAATCAAAATAAATATAATAGTAGAAAGCCTTTTGGGTTATAGCCAACTATCAATCAGGTGCAGTACCTAGGAAAAACTTGTTTTCAATGTATACTATTATGCTAGGCCTATGAAAAGTAAGCTTCTTAAAGAAAGAGATTCATAAATGATTAGCATATCAAAGTAGATATGACACTGTTGTTCTGTATATCCAATCTAAAACTAAGGAGAAATTTCCTGTCAGTGGGAACAATTATTCAGTGGAACAGCTTGCCTCCAGAAGCTGTGGGCGCTTCATCACTGGAAGTTTTTAAGAAGAAATTCTTAAAAACTTCCCTTTGTCCAGAATACTATCTGAATATGAACAGGGAGTTGGATTAGAAAATCTCCAAAATCCCTTCCCAGTGGTGGGATTCAAAATTGTTTACTGCCGGTTCTGTGGGCATGGCTTGGTGGGCGTGTCATGTGACTTGGGTGAGTCACCACCCCCACGCCCCATTTTTCTGCCTAAAAAGCCTCCCTGAAGCCTCCTGGCAGCCAAATAGGGGTGCATGGAGACTCCTGGAAGGGGTGGGGAGGGGCCAATCAGAGGTGGTATTTGCTGGTTCTCCGAACCAAAAATTATCACTACCAGTTCTGGTCAGAACTGGCTGAATTCCACCTCTGCTTCCAACCCTGTTATTCTGTTATCCTTAGCAGATTCCGGATGATGGAGAACTAGCTTACTATTTCCTTCTCTGCATAGTCCCATCAGAAATCTTTTAGCTGTTACTTGTATTCCAAGGATAGTTTTCTTTGAAATCCATGGAAATTTTTATACAAATTTTGACATCTTTACCCAGAAAACTGGTTGGGAAAGAAACAATTAAACAAACCCTTCCCTTCCTGCATATTTCCAAAGGTCCTAATGCTGACTATCAGGAAATATATATATAGTCTTTATATAATAAAAGAATGTGTATATCTATACCATTATTTGGGTCATCAAGAAATACTGTATTGCAGTTTTAAGAATATAGATAACCAGCATATTCCTAATTGGAATATTACCTCTAAAAATTCAACATAATCTCTTCTGACTGGCAACTCTAATCCAAAATGTCTGTCAGATATTCTAAATTATATCTGAAACTCAATTTAGGATTAGGTAGTTTGATCTTAGATAGAGACAATTATCCTGCTTGGGCAGGGGGTTGGACTAGATGACCTACAAGGTCCCTTTCAACTCTGTCAATCTGTGAATCTGTGATCTCTGCCAACCAGTAAGTGTTTTGTCAACCAAGGTTTTCACATAAAACGTTTGAGTAAGAAAATTGCAGACAGTATTGTTAGTCCACCATGCTATATACTGTATTCCCTGCTAACAACAAAGATAATATTAGTTTTGGAACAATTCAAGTAAATTACAGATAGAATGAAATGTCTGATAGAAACTGAGGAAATGTCTCTTTGCATTTACCCAAATAATAAAGAATGTACCATTCATTTCTGATGTTATTTCTGACAAAGATGTTTAGCTAATTTATCATCATATTTGGCAAGATAATAAACATAATTAGCATATTTAGTAAACCACTGTCTGCATTTAGCCTAAAAAACACCTTGATTAATTTAACAGCAGATATGAAATATGCAATTACTAGTTTACTCTTATTATGAATTTATACATATTAAATATAGTTAATAATTTATTTATATATTAAATATTAGTATTTATTTTCATACATTGTTTTATCCTTTTAGGTAATCAAGTAAGAAAACACACAACATAATCTGTGACTAACAATTCATCAGAATACTGGATTATGTTGAAAATCGTCTCAAGCAAAGCATACTTTGATGAAAGGAAGGAGTATAATTCATTTATTTTAATTATTGAATTGACAGATAGGAAGCAAAACCATAGAACAATAAATTTGTTTAAAAGACCAAGAAGTTTAAATTTAGCTTCTATCAGTAAAGATAGTATTAGCCAGCAAGAGTAAATACTTTGTAAATGGTTTATACAGTTCAAGATCACTCAATAGAAAGATTATTTGTTTTGATTTTATTATTTTATTTTTAAATACAATTAAAACATCCAACAATAATGGAAGCAGGTAGCAAAAATATATATACTGACAGAGAACACATTTCTGTGCTAATAGATTTTCCTAAAATTTTTAGATGGTAGAGGACAGGAAGGCCTGGAGGAATATTGTCCATGGGGTCGAGGTGGGTCGGACATGACTTTGCAACTAACAACAATAACATAATATTTATTTTGAATATTATAAAATAACATTTGTTTTGAAGCTATTTATTATCACAAGTCCTATGTAATCTTATTTTCTGTAATTTATATAAACAATGAAATACAAATATTAATTTATTAGTATTGCCACCATCAGTACCATCCCATTAGCCTCAACTGACAATATATGTGGCTTTCTATTATAGTACTGTATTTATATCCTTCCATAAGCTTAGTTCTCTAAACAATGATTATCTATATATATAAAACAGAGCCCTCCTAAGTTAGTTAGTTTGTTTGTTTCTTTGTATGTCCGGTATAGGCT